>MU226185.1:2228865-2244018 GCA_018584345.1 Thuja plicata | reverse complement strand
AAGATAGTGATAGTGAAAGTGAAGAAGAAGATCTTGATGAAATTGAAGCACTTATGGCTAGAAGAATGCAGAGAGGCAAAGGTAAATACAAAGGTAAATTACCACTTGTGTGTTTTAATTGTAAAGAAATTGGACACTTTGCTACAAGATGTCCTAACAGAAGAAAATATGACATAAGTAATGATAGGTCATTTGAAAAGAAGTATGACAAAGGTGATTACAGAAGCAAATGACAATCAGTAAGAAGAGATACCCGAGACTACAAGGACAAAGGAAAGAAGGCCAGTTACCTAGCTAAATGCAAAGATGAAGATACTGACACCGAATCTGATGAAGACATCGAAATGGTGTTTGTGGCAGTAAAAGATGATTCAGATGATGATGAAGAAAGGTATGTAGAAATTGCACTCATATCTAAAGTTAGCAAAAATGATGTCTGGATCATAGATAGTGGCTGCACTCACCATATGACCGGTGACAAACAAAAGTTTGAAACTTTTGAATACTATAATTGTGGTTCAGTAAGAATGGGTAATGACACACCTTATCCAATTGAAGGGAAAGGAACTATAATGTTGAATAACCTGATAAAATGTGAAAATACTTATTCGATGAAAGGATTGAATTATAATCTATTGAGTGTTTCTCAGTTGAATAATTCAGGTCACAGAGTAGCATTTAAAAATAAGAAGGCAAAGATCTTCAATAAATCAGGAAGTCTGATTGGTACCAATGAGAAGACAAAAAGTAACTTATTCTATCTGAATGATACTGACACCACTTTCTTAATGGCTAGAAACGAAGATATATGGTTCTGGCACAAAAGATTGTGTCATGTAAACTTTGACAACATGACAAAAATAAGTAGAAAAGGGAATGTAAGAGGCTTACTGATGATGATTAAGCCCGACAATATCATGTGCATAAATTGTCAAAAAGGTAAGATGACAAAGTCTAGTTTCAAAAGTAAAACCCATACATCTGATGTCATTCTAGAAGTAGTCCATACTGATCTATGTGGACCCATGAGGACAAAGAGTTATTATGGTGATAGATATTTTATTCTCTTTGTTGATGATTACCCTAGAATGATGATAATTATGCTTCCAAAAGATAAATATGAAGCATTCAAGATGTTTAAATGGTACAAAGCAATGGTAGAAAAACAAAGTGGTAAAGAATTGAAATGCTTAAGATCAAATAGAGGAGGGGAATATATTTCAGATGAATTCACTAACTTTGTAATGAGCATGGAATCAAAAGACAGGTCTCTACACCGAGAACACCACAACAAAATGGAATTGCTGAAAGAAGGAACAGATCCATTGTTGATTGTGCAAGGACACTGATGATAGAGAAAGACATCACCCAAATCTTCTAGAGGGAAGTTGTCAGTACTTTTGTTTACACATTGAACAAAGTCCAATTAAAGAAAGACACCAAGAAGACACCCTATGAGCTATGGTATGGTTACACACCCAATGTAAGTTACTTCAAAATTTTTGGTAGTCAATGTTATATCTTAAAAGATGATAGAAATGGAAAACTTGACTCCAAAAGTGATTAAGGAATCTTTCTAGGGTATTCCACCAAGAGCAAGGCTTATAAATGTCTCAATAAAGTTTCTAACAAAATTGTTGAAATTGCAAATGTAAAGATAGATGAATTTGCAGAGAAGAATGAAAAGGAAAGCACAAAAGAACTAGAGGATTACAACAAGTTTGTTTACAATGAAGAACCTGACACTCTACCTGAGCAACAATGTATAGCTCCCGAGCAATAGATTATTGCGCCTGAGCATCAGGCTGCAAATACCGACAATCAGGATATTCCTCAAGATGATGTACCAAGTAATGGAGATCAAAATGAAGGAAAAAATAATGATCAAGATGATAGACAAAGAATTGAACATGTACTTGTCAGATATGTTAGAAGGAACCATTCACAGAACCAGATAATTGGAGATAAGAAGGTTGGTATGAGAACCAGAAGTAAGTCTCTAAACACAAGATGTCTTATTTGTGATTTTGAGCCAAAATCTGTCAATGTTGTACTTGATAATAAAGAATGGATTAGTGCTATGAATGAAGAAATTGAGCAGATTGAGAAACAAAAGACATGGACACTTGTATCAAGACCAGATGACAAGAATGTCATCAGTACAAAATGGATATTCAGGAATAAACTGAATAAGAATGGAGAAGTCACCAGAAATAAAGAAAGACTAGTATGCAAGGGGTATGCACAAGAAGAAGGTGTTGACTATGGAGAGACCTTTGCACCCATTTCTAGGATAGAAGGAGTGAGAATATTACTTGCTTATGCTGCATGTAAAAGATTCAAGGTCTACCAAATGGATGTCAAGTCTACATTCCTAAATGGAATACTTGAAGAAGAGGTATACATTGAGCAACCAAAAGGGTTTGTTGATCTAGACAAGATGAACATGGTATGTAGACTATACAAAGCCTTTTATAGATTGAAGCAAGCACCCCGAGCCTAGTATGAAAGACTTCATTCCTATCTCATAAGTATTGGATTTGTAAGAACTAGTGAAAACAATAATATTTATTTGAAGGAAGATACTGATGCTAACATTTTGATTGCTAAGATATTTGTTGATGACGTCATATTTGGAGGAAATGATATGCTATGCAAATCATTGGAAAATGAAATAAGCAAAGAGTTTGAGATGTCTATGTTTGGAGAGATCAATTTCTTTCTTGGTCTACAGATCATCCAACAAGATGAAGGTATTTTCATTACACAATCCAAATACATCAAGCAGGTGCTAAAAATATTCAAGATGGAGGATTCCAAACTAGTTGGAACACCGATGGCAACTGGATGTAAGCTGACAAAGGAGGACAAGTCATCGGAGGTAAATCAAACTTTGTATAGTTCAATGATTGGAAAACTCATGTATATTGTACATACTAAACTAGATATTGCACATGCAGTAGGAATAGTTGCAATATTTTCTGCTAATCCCAAGGAATCACATATAACTACTATGAAAAGAATCCTAAGATATCTAAATAATATTGAGGACTATGGCTTATGGTATAGAAGAGAAGGCAAATTTGAACTTAAGGTCTTTATTGACGCTGATTGGGATGGAAATATTGATGTCTAGAAGAGAACAACTAGAGGAGATTTCTTTATGGGTGATAGACTTGTCACATGGATCAGCAAGAAGCAAGGATGCATCTCTTAGTCTACTGCAGAAGCAAAGTATGTTGTTGCTGCTGCAAACTACTCAAATATTGCATGGATCAAACAATTACTGGAAGGTATGCATATAAAAATTCTTGAACCAGTAATTATCTATTGTGATAATACTAGTGCAATAAACATTTCCAAGAATCCAGTCATGCATGCTAAGACAATGCATATTGCTATCAAGTATCATTATTTGAGAGAACAAGTTCAAGCAAAGGAGGTGATACTTGAGTATGTGCAATCAAAGGAACAATTAACTGATATCTTTACCAAGCCACTGCCCAAGGATGCATTTGAATACTTGAGAAAGAGACTAGGGGTCAGACCCTTGTCTACTGGTCAATAAAATGACTAGAAGGTTGCATCAGCCTACATATTATCAGAATATCATTTATGTTGATGCAAGCAAAGAGATGGACTTCAAAGATAAATATATACACAACAAGGTATTTATCTACTCTGAGCACCAGAGCTATTGTATTACTGATGGATTGGGAAATTCAAGGAGTATATTATGGATAGAAAGGACTGTTTGGCATTACTATCAAATATTTGTTTGGCATTGTTGTCAAAGGGAGAGATTTTATCCATTATCACCTCAGGGAGAGATTATATCCATCACATTATCCAAAGGGAAAGATGTAACCAGAAAGGGAGAGTACATACAAAGGGAGAGAATTGCTGACAAGAGACATCAAAGGAAAAGAGAACAATGAAAGGGAGAGAGTTTAACATAGGAAAATAACACATCACATCAGAGGAAGAGGGCGCCAGCAAGAAGTTGAGTCCTCTTTTTGGGCAAAAAGTGGAAGTGTTTTCTCTTTTTTTCAAATTTGTTGTCAATTTATGTCAAAATTTGAGGCACTTAGAGATTGAATCTAAAAACACTTCACTAATAGAAAATGTAGTTCTCGGAGTCTACTTTTCAAAATTAATATATTTAAATACCCACATGGTAGAAAGTTTTTTTAGTAGGCATGTTTAAAAACTACTTTTTCAAAATGCCTCTTTCAAGACCATACCACACACGTGTACAACCACCATATTTTGACCTATATAAATGAATTTTTGTGAATCCTTATGGGGAAAGATACCTAAGACACCAAAAATTGATGAGAATATTTTTTCTTTTTTTTTATTGAATATTTTTTTTAATTAATTGTTAATTGACTATAAAATATATTTTTGAAACCTCTGGTGTACGACCACCATAATTTGATGAAAAAATCACATTTTTCAAAATTCTTTTTTTTATCTTCAAGTAAATTCTATGTAGATTGATGTCATATAAATTATTTTTTAAAAAGTGTAAAAATAAAAAAGTTATTAAAGTTTTAGTGAACCTTATTTGATAAGGAAGACCCTCAAAAAATTACAGCAAGACAAAAATCTGATATTCAAATGCCTTAGCCATTATTTTGGAGGTCCAAGCATAGGCTTGGTCCCACAAAGCCTATCCCGAACCGAAATCCAATGCAAAGGGTGGCCTTGTAAATTCTAAATTTAAAAAATGGGCACACATTTAAAAACGTGTACCCGTTTCTTAAATATAATAAATTGACATAGAAAAATATGCTTCTTAAAAAAAAATTAAAAAATTAAAAAACAGGCACCTGTTTTGAAAAAAAATGAGTACCCATTTTTGTTAAAAATGGGCACCCATTTTTTAAATTTTGGATCGGGTGTCCGAGCCTAAGACGGGTGCCCATTTTTTCAAAATGGGTGCCCATTTCTAGTGGCATTGTTTCAAGTCCACAAGACTTCCGCCGAATTGGCACCCAACTTCTTGCACTTATCCAAGAAAGATTCTACATCTATCTAGTGAAGGGATTGAAGACAGAGAGAAAGCCGCAAGAATCAAATCTAAGATATATAAGCTTACCAAGGCCCAGATAGTATCGGCTATAGTACATAAGATTGGTAGTTTGATGAACTTCAACTGCTATATTTCATATTGTATTAGTGATAATATAGTGTGATAATGTAGTGTGTTGCCATCAATGCTAAAGGGAGAGATTGATGAACTATAACTGATTGAATGTTTGAAGATGTTAAGTTGATGATCACGGATACATAAGAAAGTTAATGCAAGAAATTAAACCAGTTAATGTATTGTATTGTAATTGATGTAAACTTGATATAATCTGTATGGTCTTGGACATATTGCTAAAAGACTTCAAAGAATTGATGAATCAAAGGCTATGCTATCAGTAATGCATATAAGTCAAGTTTTCACAAAGTGACTGTATACATCAACAGAGTGCACACCGATGGTTAGAGTACAATAGAAAAGTCACAGTGTTATCCGACGAGAAAATGCACAGCATTATCGATGAGCAAAAGTCACAGTGTTGCCCGACGAGCAAAGCACAGTGTAACCAACAGACAGAATTACAGTGTTGCCCGCCGGACGGAGATCTTGAAGACAACTGAAGTCACACCAACGGAATAGTCAGTTATCACCAATAACTAACTGAAGTATTGACCGACAGAACAGAGAGTTCAGAAATGACAAAATGCTTAGCTGTCAAGAGATAAAAATAGACTTAACTGATACTTATCATTGCTTTAATCGACAAGATAAAGCCAGAGATAAGTAAAGGACTTAAAGTTGCTTTGTCCAGATGGTAAGAAGATCTCTACGAGATAAAACTGGAGTTTTTTCTTTAAATCTAATTGGCCATAATTGTGGATCACACCAAGATCAAGAAAGCCAAGAAACGGTGAAATCATGTCTATATAAGAGACAAGATTATTAATTGTGAATAAAGGGAGTGACAAGAGAATAGATGTTGAAGAGATTTTGAAGAAGAAGAAAGTCTTCATTCAGACCCGATCAATCAAGTTGAGGAAAGAGCTAAATTCTGTGGACACTAACGAACAGTGATACAACATCACAAAGTAGAATAGTGTGGAGAAAAGGTATTGAATTGATTGCATTGATCAGAAAGGTGATGCACTTACAATAGATCTGAAAATCTGCAATTCAAGTTGTATATGTGAATAGATCAATTTATTATTTCAATTTTAACCATTGAATCATCAAGTCTCTTAACCGAGCAGGACTTAAAAGTATTTTGTAATAGCAATACATCCCAAGGAGTATCAAAAATTTTGATCATACAAAGTAGCATTAGATAGGCCCGATACCTATTGATAGGCCAAGTGAGTGTTTGATCAAGGATGGTAGCATTAGATGCTAGGTACTAAGTGACAAACTATCTATTTAAATCTTCTAATAAGGTCACACCTAACATTGTGTTTGTAACCTTTAACAGGGTTGGATCTTAACCAAGCTCACTTCAGAAGAGTGGAAAATTGGGGTATCGGTCCCAGTGGTTTTTCCCTTAACAGGGTTTCCACGTTAAAAATTCATGTGTTAATGTGTCTATGAGTCATTACTTTATTGTTTTGCATTTCACTTAAGTAAATCTGGATTGATTGCTATATACTAGTTATTTACTGTGTTTCGGTAAATAGAAAGACTTCTTATTGGTAAACATATAGAAGAAGGTTTACAAAGCATTTCGACAAGTAGAAATTTGATATAAGTATTTCAAGGTATTCATCTTGTAGGAATGAATATAACTAGAGGCTTAAAAGTGGTAATAAGCTTTAAAGGGTTGATTTAAGGATTAATTTTTGAGACCACTGATTCACCCCCCCTCTCAGTTATTACTAACACCAGCCACTACACCTTAAATGTAAGCACAACACCTCTATTAATTGACTTATTTTGAAGTACATTGAACTGAAAATGTATAGTTATAAATTGAAAATTTATATAAAAAAGACAATAAATGTGAACTACTTATTTATCCAGTGTTTCTGATATTTACGCTTCAACTTCAAAAAAAAACTGATACAATTTCCAATTGTGAGAAACTAACTATGCTCAACAAAATGTCTACAAGAATAGTTATTTATACATTTATTTTATGTAAGATTGAGTTCAAATAAGAGTTTGACATTTATCATTATGATACATTTGAATAGTATTTTATTTAACTTAAATATAATTTATTTTCTTGAAATCACACAGTAAAAAAAATAGTTATTAACGTCTACAAGAATAGTTATTAATACATTTTTTTATGTAAGATTGAGTTCAAAGAAGAGTTTTCCATTTATCATTATGATACATTTGAATTTTATTTTATTTAACTTAAATATAATTTAGTTTCTTGAAATCAAAAAAAAAAAAAATTCACTTTAAATTAAATGCTAAGTATTTATTATTACAGATTGAATGTGAAGTTGAATGTAAATTCTAAACATAACTTTGTTTTGCATTGTTAGTATGATTTTTAATAATTGTTCAACTCATTTGCAGAAATGTTGCGATAGAGGGCTGTTGTAATTGATCACTTCTTTCAGCATGTGGACATTCATAGGATTCATGAAGAAGAAAGATCTTTTGGATTGATTGCACAAAGCTTACTACAAGAAAGAGGACTAATCACATATTGTCCAGTATCATAGAGAAAATTTTCCCACTTTTATAGGGACCCATATATTTCACAAATGAATAATTGTGAAACATGCAATCCAAGAGAGGTACATCATATCCCAAGCGAGATATGGTTTCAACCAGCTTCAATAGCCTCTGAAACATAATAATCCTCTCTGGTACATGGAATAGGATAATTATGGTTAGAGAACCTACTTCGAGTACCACAAATCAATACAACATCTTTACAAAATCTATAGGCAAGATATTGTGCCAGCTTGGATGCGCCCATGAACTAAACTGGAGATAAGATAGAATTGTATTCCAGAACTTATAGATCAAAGCTTGTTGTAGAAGACAATGTCTCCTTTGATTTAAATTTTCCACAGAAAAGGTGATGGAAAATTCCTCCAATCTAGGAAAAGAGGGGTCTTCATCCTTTCTGTTCTAAAAAGATTCATTAATCTGTGTATCTTCAGAGCTTGTTTCAGTGGGGAGATCAATATATGTTATTATTGATTGAATCTATTGAGGTTTTAACTATCTTCCCTAGGTACTCAGAATAGGCCTCCACTTTGTAGTTTCCTTTTGATTCCTTCTAAAGGCTTTGTTTACCCCATTATTAAAACTCAGAACACTGGTGTTCCTAAAGAGATCTACCCATTTCTTATGTATTTCCCAGTGAAGGCTTGACCATGCCTTTTTTGGTAGGGGGGTTGATTGGTATTCCCTCTTTGGTAGTTAGAAAATTTTGAATGAGATTAGGATTAATGAGTGGTAGATGTCAATGAATCTTATGTCCCCCTGAGAGATCTCTTTTCCATGATTTATGTCCCTCCACAAGCTCACGCTGAGAAATGCTACCAAAATTTTACAACATTGTGATGAACTATAACTGATTAAATGTTTGAAGATGTTAAGTTGATGATCATGAAAGGCATTAAATTAGTTAATGTATTGTATTGTCATTGATGTCAACTTGATATAATCTGTATGGTCATGGACATACTGCCAAATACTTCAAAGAATCGATGAATCAAAGGTTATTCTATTAGTAATGCATATAAGTCAAGTATTCACAAAGTGACTGTATACACCGATGGAGTGCACACCGACGGACAGAGTAAAAGAGAAAAGTCACAGTGTTACCCGACGAGAAAATGCATAGCATTACCGACGATCAAAGTCATAGTGTTGCCCAACAAGAAAAGCACAGAGTAACCCGACGGACATAATTACAGTGTTTCCTGACGGACGGAGATTTCGAAGACAACTGAAGTCACACTGACAGAACAGTCAGTTATCACTGATGAATAACTGAAGTGTTGACCGACAGAATAGAGAGTTCAGAAATGACAAAATGCTTAGCTATCAAGAGCTAAAAATACACTTAACTGATACTTACCATTGTTTTAATTGACAAGATAAAGCCAGAGATAAGTAAAGGATTTAAAGTTGCTTTGTCCAGTTGGTAATAAGATATCTACGAGATAAAACTGGAGTTTTTCTTTAAATTTATTTGGCGAGAATTGTGGGTCACGCCAAGATCAAGAAAGCCAAGAAACAGTGAATCATGTCTATAAAGAGACAAACCCAATTCATTACGAATTGTGGGGTGAACAAGAAAAGAGAATAGATGCTAAAGAGATTCTGAAGGAGAAGAAAATCTTCATTTAGAACTGATCAACAAGCTGAGGAAATAGCTAGATTCTGTAGATACCGATGAACAGTGAAACAACATCACAAAGAAGAACAGTGTGGAGCAAAGGTATTGAATTGATTATATTGATCAGAGAGGTAATGCACTTATAATAGATCTGAAAATCTATAATTCAAGTTGTATGTGTGAACAGATCACTTTAGTGTTTCAGTTTAACCATTGAAGCATCAAGTCTCTTAACTGGGCAGGACTTAAAAGTCTTTTGTAATTGAGATACATCTCAAGGAGTATCAAAAAGTTTGATCATAGAAAGTAGCATTGGATATGCCCGATACCCATTGATAGGCCAAGTGAGTGTTTGATCAAGGATGGTAGCATTAGATGCCAGATACTAAGTGACAAACTATCTTTTAAATCCTCCAACAAGGTCACACCTAACAGTGTGTTTGTAACCTTTAACAGGGTTGGCTCTTAACCGAGATCACTTTAGAAGAGTGAAAAATTGGGGTACCGGTCCCAGTGGTTTTTCCTTTAACATGGTTTTCACGTTAAAAATCCATGTGTTATGTGTTTATGTTTCATTACTTTACTATTTTGCATTTCACATAAGTCATTCTGGATAGATCGGTATACACTAGTTATTTACTGTGTTTCGGTAAATAAAAAGACTTCTTATCGGTAAACATTCAAAAGAAGGTTTTACAAAGCATTCCGACAAATGCTAAATTGTTAAAAGTATTTCAAGGCATTCATCTTGTAGGATTGAATATAACTAGAGGTTTAAAAGTGGTAATAATTTTTAAAGGGTAGATTTAAGGATTAATTTTTTAGGCCACTGATTCACCCCCACCCCTCCCCCCTTAGTTATTACTAATAATTGGTATCAGATCTTGTGTGCTTAGAAGGAAGGTTTCAAGACCTAAGCTAAAGATCACAAGATGAACAGACGAGATGTGCCCAAGTTGAACAAAGACAACTTTGCTTCATGGAAAAGTAGAATAAGACTCCACTTATCAGGTATTGGAAATGATGTTACTCAATACTTAGATACTGAATATGTGTTTCTCATAGGAGAACCCACACTTGAACAAATGAGAGAGAAGCATGAAAACAACTGCATGATGATAGAGCTTGCTTCCTCACTCTCTGATGTTGAATTTGAAGATGTCAAAGCATGCAAAACTGCAAAGCAGATGTGGGAAAAATTGATGCTTGTACATGGTGGTGGCAAGAATGTTCTGAGAGCCAAGGCAAAAAGCCTTAGAGGAAAGTTTGATGATCTCAAAATTAAAGAAGGTGAAAACATCACACAGTACAACATAATAATCAAAGAGGTAGTCAATGCTATCCGAGGAGTTGGAGGTGTACTAGAAGAAGATACAATGGTAAGTAAAATTCTAAGAACCTTACTGCCTACTTATGCTATTAGAGTATCTTCCATACAAGAAATGAGAGCAGTAGCAGATAGAAATGTTACTCTAGATAGTTTGACTGGAAGAATGATTTCATTTGAGATGAATAACTTTGATAATAGTGTCTTACCAAACATAGAGTATGCATTCAAATCTTCTTTGAGAAGAAGTAAATCAAGTCATAAACACACTATGAGAAAAGATGGTGATAATGAAAGGGAAGAAGAAGATCTTGATGAAATTGAAGCGCTTATGGCTAGAAGAATGCAGAGAGGCAAAGGTAAATTACCACTTGTGTGTTTTAATTGTAAAGAAATTGGACACTTTGTTGTAAGATGTCCTAATAGAAGAAAAGATGACATAATTAATGACAGGTCATTTGAAAAGAAGTATGACAGAGGTGATTATAGAAGCAATTGACAATCAGAAAGAAGAGATACCTGAGAATACAAGGACAAAGGAAAGAAGCCCAGTTACCTAGCAAAATTCAAAGATGATGATACTGACACCGAATCTGATGAAGACATCAAGATGGTGTTTGTGGCAATAAAAGATGATTCAGATGATGATGAAGAAATGTATGTAGAAACTGCACTCATATCTAAATTTAGTAAAAATGATGTCTAGATCATAGATAGTGGCTGCACTCACCATATGACCGGTGACAAACAAAAGTTTGAGACTTTTGAATATTACAATGGTGGTTCAGTAAAAATGGGTAATGATACACCTTGTCCAGTTGAAGGTAGAGGAACTATAATGTTGAATAACCTGATAAAATGTGAAAATAATTATTGGGTGAAAAGATTGAATTATAATCTATTGAGTGTTTCTTAGTTGAATAATTCAGGTCATAGAGTAGCATTTGAAAATAAGAAGGCAAAGATCTTCAATGAATCAGGAAATCTGATTGGTACCGATGAGCAGACAAAAAGGTAACTTATTATATCTAAATGATACTGACACCACTTTCTTAATGGCTAGAAATGAAAACATATGGTTGTTGTAATATCCCTTGCAATTCTAATTTTTAGTTTCTTAACTTGAGAATTTCATCAAACACTTTGCACAAGGAATATAACGTTGTTCTCCATGCTGATTGTTTTTAAATGCCAAACTAAAGAGATATGCTTACAAACTCCAAATGACTAACAATGGCAATGCAAATATTTTTTTGTATTTTATTGGAACATATAAACACTGGTTACAAATGAGAAAATATGCATCTATGACAATGAAACTTAAGACAATGCATGCTATGAATAAAATTAATTCCCTTTGACTTCTATTAGGAAATTCTGATATAAATCAGTCTACAATCTCTCCATAGCATATTTAAAACAAACCTACCAATCCCCAAAAGAAATCTACTCTCAAAGCAATGCAAAATTTAATGGATAAAAACCTGGAATTGCTCCAAAAATCTAAAATTTATTGTTCACGGCAGCACTAAAACATTTTTACTATTCATGCGACACTGTAGCGTTTTACTATTGTAGCGATTAAAACTTCTGAAAAGTGACCTCTTTCAACCTGAATCGAACCGCAAACATATAACTTTGAAAACCCTTGAATAATCTGGTATTCCTCTACCAATATATGCTCAAATAGAACATCTAGATGATGCCCTCCAAAATACCAAATTTGATGGATATTTCACCACCTCAAATGGTTGCAACACTGAAGAATTGACGCTCTCCAATGGCTAACTGAAATCAAAAACCCTTGGCTTCTTCTCCCAAGTTCATATCAAACAAATATTAATTCTTTGGATACTGAGAATGAGCTCTTAAGTCCCTCTTTATTCTATTCTTATGAGAGCTCAGACACTTTCTTGGCCAATGTGGGATAAAAGACATGTTTGCACATTATAAAATTAAAGTGACTTTATTATTATAAAGTTACTTTATAATAACGTTATAATATTTAAATAAATCACTTAAGTCACTTTTAATTAAATTAATTAAATATAAAGTCACTTTTTAATTTTAATTTATTTAATGACTTTATAAGAAATTAATTTAATCAATTTCTCCTTATTTCTCCACTTAGCCTTCGGAGAATGTAAAGGCTAAGAACTCCACTGAGATGCTAAAAAGATGGGGACATTACAGTCCGCCCTCCCTGAAATTGCTTGTCCTCAAGCAACTTCAACTCTGGATGCTGCAAAATCTCCTCATTCTCCCATGTCGCATCCTCTACTGGCAGGTCCTTCCATTTCACCAAATACTCCCTTATAGTATGCTGCCTCAAGTTCCTTTCCCTGAAATCAATGATAGCCTCTGGCACCAAAACAAGTTTCCCCTCATCATCTAGGGGTGGTAGTACTGTAGAAGGCACAATATGATGTCCTAGCACCTTCTTGAGGCGTGACACATGAAAAATGTTGTGCACCTTGCTCTCCGCTGGAAAATCTAATTCATAAGCCACCTCTCCCACTTTCCTGATAATCCTGAATGGACCATAGTATCGTGTCTTAAGTTTCTCGGCACCACTCTTCTTGAGAGTGGATTGACAGTAAGGCTACAACATAAGATACACCATATCTCCAACCTCAAAAGTCCGCTTAGTCCTCTTCTAGCCTGCATACTGCTTCTGTTGATTCTATGCCTTGGTTATATTATCCTTGAGAGTCTTAACAATGTCTTGAATCTCCTATAATAAATCACTTGCACTGGGCACTCTACTGTCACTCAAAAGCATATCCATAAAATTGGGTGCCTCATGCCCATACAAGGCCATAAAGGGTGACATCTGAATAGACATGTGATAAGTGGTATTGTAGCAATACTCACAAAGATAAATCCACTTTACCCATGCCTTATGTTGCCCTGCTATATAATTTCTGAGATATCCCTCCACCCATTTATTCACTATCTCCGTCTGACCATCTGTCTGAGGGTAGTAGCTAGTACTCAGAGTGAGTTCTGTCGCACACAACCTGAATAGCTCCTGCCAAAAGTGACTCATAAACTTGTTGTCTCTGTCACTCACAATGCTCTGAGGTAAGCCATGTAATATGAATATCTCCTTGAAGAACAACTCTACCACCTGGGTAGCAGTGTATGTAGCAGTGATTGGAAAGAAGTGTGAAAATTTTGTAAGGTGGTCCACAACCACATATATGCAGTCCCTACCTTAGGCTCTAGGCAGTCCTGTGATGAAGTCCATAGACAAACACTCCCACTTCCTATCAGGAATTGGAAGTGGCTGAAGTAAACCGGCTGGATCGGAGTGTTCCTGCTTATTCTGCTGGCAGGTGGGACACTCCCTAACATACTGAAGTACCTCTTCTTTGATCCCTTTCCATGTGAAGCGCTCTCTAATCTTCTGGTATGTCTTGTCGAAACCAGGATGTCCTGCCATAGGTGAATCATGAAAATATTTCAGAACCATCCTCCTCACTGTTGAGCCTAGGATCAAAAATATTCACCCTTTGTAAATGATGAGCTCATTCACAAGGGTGTATCTATTGTCCTGAATAGTCTCATCTATGAATCCAGCTGTCCACGCATCCTTTGCATACTCTGCAAGGATCAAGTGTCTCCAATCCTCCAATATGTCTGTCAATAAGATCAAATGGCGCCTACGTGATAAGGCATCAGCAACTACATTCTATGTCCCCTTAAAATATGTAATATCAAATTCATAGGACTGTAACTTGCTCACCCACTTCTGCTTCCTATCATTGAGATCTCGCTGCCCCAAAAAGTGTTTTAGGCTATTATGGTCAGTTTTGATACAAAATTTTCTACCTACCAAATATTGCCTGAATTTAGCCAAAGCATGCATAATGGCTAACATCTCCTTATCATATATGTTGAAGCTCTGCTCTTGCCCTCTCAATTTCCTGCTCTCATAAGCAATAGGGTGCTTCTCCTGCATAAGCACCACTCCAATGCCCTCTCCGGAAGCATCACAGTGTAGCTCAAAAGGTTTGTTGAAATATGGTAACACTAACACTAGACAGGAAGTCATCAACTCCTTAAATTTCTCAAAATACTCCTATGCCTCAGGAGTCCACAAGAAAGCTCCATTTCTCATCAAATCTATCAAGGGTGTTGCATGCGTGGAATATCCATCCACAAACCTCCTGTAGAAACCACATAATCCCAGAAAGCCCCTCAACTATGTAAGGTTTACTGGTAAAGGCCACTCCACAATGGCACGAATCTTTTCAGGATCCATGCGTACGCCTTCTACACTGATGATGTGACCCAAATACAACAACTCTGCCATACCCAAATCACATTTTGACTCTTTTTCATACAAGGACTCTCTGCCCAATATATCCAACACCATGTCAAGGTGAACCAAGTGCTCCTCCCAAGATCTACTATACACCAAGATATCATCGAAGAAGACAAGTACAAATTTCCTCAACTGAGGATGGAAAACCCTATTCATTG
>MU226185.1:2201878-2227739 GCA_018584345.1 Thuja plicata | reverse complement strand
AGGACAATCATGGTTTGCATCATAGGGTCCCTTACAGTAGAAACATAATTTTTTCTTCCTCAAATCATTTAATGTTTCCCTATCAAAAGGTGCTGGAGTTTTATCTTTAGAATCATTTTTAAAATCATTCCTCTCTGGTTTTTTATAAAATGGTTTGTTATCCTTACTAGAAGATGCTCCTTTGGACTGAAATTTGTTTGTTGGGACTACATGTTCCATACTTCTTGCCTTTTTCATAGCTTCCTGTAAAGAAATAGGATAAAATGCCTTTATCCAACCTCTCAGTGGTTCGGATAGGCCATCAATGAAAAGAACTATCAATCTATGCTCTGAAATGTTTGGCACCATGACTGCCAACCGCTGAAATTCACCAATGAAATACTCCAAGTTGCTTGTTTGTTTTAGCTGTGCTAAGTCCCGGAAGTAAACCTCTGGATCTTTCTTGTCAAATCTTTCAACCAACCTATCCACGAAGTCCTGGTACTCTGTCACCTGATTATGCTGAAGTGTTACCATACCATGGTACCACCAATCATGGGCTACTCTCTCCAAATGCAAAGTGGCGTATTTGATAGCTTCAATCTCTGTCATTGGCCTCAGTGCCAAGAATGTGTCAAGCTTATGAATCCAAGCTTGAGCTGTCATCTTACCACTCCAATCAAATGTAGGCATAGTAAGCTTGCCTGTAGCCCTCTTCAGCTCACTATTTTGACCCCTAGGCCTCCTATCCTGTCTGAGTGACCTGTAATGTTCTCTCCTCTGATTTACAAAGCATTCAAAGGTCATCCTCTCCCGAACTTGAGGAACTAATAATTCACATTCATCATTTGCATCCATGAGTGCATATGCTAATATGGGGTCTCCTGCCGCCTCCTCTGCCGGAGCTTCTCCTGGCTCCTCCGAAACAAATGTAGGGCGTGTAGGCCTATCATTTGTTCTGGAATGGGTCCACTATGGTCTCTAATTACCTGTAGCACTCATGTTATCTCCCTATTATCCCTGTTCCCCATTCTGTCTAACAGGTGGGTTCAACCTTTCCACCATAGTAGTGAGTGCCTGTAATGCCTGCACCATCTGTTGCTGCCCTGTAACCATAGCACAGAAGAATTCTCTGGTATCCTGATCATCATTATTCCTCCTATTTCTAGGTGGACTACAAGCATGCCTCTCTTCCATATTTCCTGTTTCTGGTAGTTGTTCTCTGTCAAGCAAAGCTCTCTTGCGAGTATAGTACCTATGTGGTCCAATTTCCTGTGGCTGCATATGACTCCCAAACCCTCAGGATGGTAGGAATGAAGCTCTGATACCAATGTAATATCCCTTGCAATTCTGATTTTTAGTTTCTTAACCTGAGAATTTCATCGAACACTTTGCACAAGGAATATAACGTTGTTCTCCATGTTGATTGTTTTTAAATGCCAAACTAAAGAGATATGCTTGCAAACTCCAAATGACTAACAATGGAAATGCAAATATTTTTTGTATTTTATTGGAACATATAAACACTGGTTACAAATGAGAAAATATGCATCTTTGACAATGAAACTTAAGACAATGCATGTTATGAATGAAATTAATTCCCTTTGACTTCTATTAGGAAATTCTGATATAAATCAGTCTACAATCTCTCCACAGCAAATTTAAAACAAACCTACCAATCCCCAAAAGAAATCTACTCTCAAAGCAATGCAAAATGTAATGGATAAAAACCTGGAATTACTCCAAAAATCTAAAATTTACTGTTCATGGCAGCACCGTAGCATTTTTACTATTCACGTGACACTGTAGCATTTTTACTATTTACGTGACACTGTAGCATTTTACTATTCACACAGCACTGTAGCGCTTTACTATTCATGCGGCACTGTAGCGTTTTACTATAGCAACGATTAAAACTTCTGAAAAGTAACCTCTTTCAACTTGAAACGAACTGCAAACATATAACTTTGAAAACCCTTGAATAATCTGGTATTCCTCCACCAATATGCTCAAATAGAACATCTGGATGATGCCCTCCAAAATACCAAATTCGATGGATATTTCACCACCTCAAATGGTTGCAACACTGAAGAATTGATGCTCTCCAATGGCTAATTGAAATCAGAAACCCTTGGCTTCTTCTCCCAAGTTCATATCAAACAAATATTAATTGTTTGGACACTGAGAATGAGCTCTTAAGTCCCTCTTTATTCTATTCTTATGAGAGCTCAAACACTTTCTTGGCCAATGTGGGATAAAAGACATATTCGCACATTATAAAATTAAAGTGACTTTATTATTATAAAGTTACTTTATAACTTTATAATACTGTTAAAATGTTTAAATAAATCACTTAAGTCACTTTTAATTAAATTAATTAAATATAAAGTCACTTTTTAATTTTAATTTATTTAATGACTTTATAAGAAATTAATTTAATCAATTTCTCCACTTAGCCTTCGAAGAATGTAAAGGCTAAGAACTCCACTGAGATGCTAAAAAGATGGGGACATTACAGTTGTGGCACAAAAATATTGTGTCATGTGAACTTTGACAACATGATAAAGATAAGCAAAAAGAGAAATGTAAGAGGCTTACCGACGATGACGAAGCCCGACAATATCACGTGTAAGAATTGTCAAAAAGGTAAGATGACAAAGTCTAGTTTCAAAAGAAAAACCCATACATCTGATGTCATTCTAGAATTAGTCCGTACTGATCTATGTGGACCCATGAGGACAAAGAGTTATTATGGTGATAGATATTTTATTCTCTTTGTTGATGATTACTCTAGAATGATGACAGTTATGTTTCTAAAAGATAAATCTGAAGCATTCAATATGTTTAAATGGTACAAAGAAATGGTTGAGAAATAAAGTGGTAAAGAATTGAAATGCTTAAGATCAGATAGAGGAGGGGAATTTATTTCAGATGAAATCACTAACTTTTGTAATGAGAATGGAATCAAAAGAAAGGTCTCTACACTAAGAACACCACAGAAAAATGGAATTGCTAAAAGAAGAAACATATCCATAGTTGATTGTGCAAGGACACTGATGATAGAGAAAGACATCACCCAAATATTCTGGAGGGAAGTTGTTAGTACTGTTGTTTACACATTGAACAAAGTACAATTGAAGAAAGACACCAAGAAGACACCTTATGAGCTATGGTATGGTTACACACCTAATGTAAGTTACTTCAAAAAATTTAGCAGTCAATGTTATATCTTAAAAGATGATAGAAAGGGAAATCTTGACTCCAAGAGTGATGAAGGAATCTTTTTAGGGTATTCCACCAAGAGCAAGGCTTATAAATGTCTCAATAAAGCCTCTAACAAAATTTTTGAAAGTGCAAATGTAAAGATAGATGAATTTGCAGAGAATAATGAAAAGGAAAGCACAAAAGAACTAGAGGACTACAATAGGTTTGTTTACAATGAAGAACCTGACACTCTACCCGACCAACAATGTAGATCTCCCGAGCAACAGATCATTGCACCTGAGCATCATGCTGCAAATATTGACAATCTGGATATTGCCCAAGATGATGCACCAAGTGATGAAGATCAGAATGGACACAATGATGATCAAGATGATAGACAAAGAGTTGAACCTGTACTTGCCAGATATGTCAGAAGGAACCATCCACAGAACCAAATCATTGGAGATAAAAAGTCTGGTATGAGAACCAAAAGTAAGTCTCTAAACACAAGATATCTTATTTGTGATTATGACCCAAATTTTGTCAATGTTGCACTTGATAATGATGAATGGATAAGTGTTATGAATGAGGAGATTGAACAGAATGATAAAAACAAGACATGGACACTTGTACTAAGAAAAGATGACAAGAATCTCATCGGTACAAAATGGATATTCAGGAATAAACTAAATGAGAATGGAGAAGTCACCAGAAACAAAGCAAGAATAGTATGCAAGGAGTATGCACAAGAAAAAGGGATTGAATATGGAGAGACTTTTGCACCCGTTGCTAGGCTAGAAGGAGTAAGAATATTACTTGCTTGTGTTGCATGTAAAGGATTCAAGGTATATCAAATGGACGTCAAGTCTGTATTCTTAAATGGAATACTTGAAGAAGAGGTATACATTGAACAACTAGAAGGGTTTGTTGATCCAAACAAGAGGGACATGGTATGTAGATTACACAAAGACTTGTATGGATTGAAACAAGCACCCCGAGCCTGGTATGAAAGACTTCATTCCTATCTTATAAGTATTGGATTTGTAAGGACTAGTGAAAACAGTAATCTTTATTTGAAGGAAGATATTGATGCTAACATTTTGATTGCTGAGATATCTTTTGATGACATCATTTTTGGAGGCAATGATATGCTATGCAAATAATTTGCAAATGAAATGAGCAAAGAGTTTGAGATGTCTATGTTTGGAGAGATCAAGTTCTTTCTTGGTCTACAGATCATGCAACAAGATGAAGGTATTTTCACTACAAAATCCAAATACATCAAAGAAGTGCTGAAAAATATTCAAGATGGAAGATTTCAAACCAATTGGAACATCGATGGCAACTGGATGTAAGATGATAAAGGAGGACAAGTCATTAGAGGTAAATTAGACTTTGTACAAATCAATGATTGGAAAAATCATGTATGTTGTACACAAATATTGCACATGCAGTAGGAATAGTAGCAATATTTTATGCTAATCCCAGGGAATCACATATGACTGTTGTGAAAAGAATCCTAAGATATCTGAAGAATACCGAGGAATATGGCTTATGGTATAGAAGAGAAGGAAAATTTAAACTAAAGGTCTTTACCGACGCTGATTAGGCTGGAAATATTGATGATCGGAAGAGCACAACTGGAGGAGAATTCTTTATGGGTGACAGACTTGTCACATGGATCAACAAGAAGCAAGGATGCATCTCTCATTCTACTGTAGAAGCAGAGTATGTTGTTGCTGTTGCAAATTGCTCAAATATTGCAGGGATCAAACAGTTACTGGAAGGTATGCATATGAAAATTCTTGAACCAATAATTATCTATTGTGACAATACCAGTGCAGTAAACATTTCCAAGAATCCAGACATGCATGCTAAAACAAAGCATATTGCCATCAAGTATCATTATTTAAGAGAACAAGTTCAAGCAAAGGAGGTGATACTTGAGTATGTGCAATCTAAGGAACAATTAACCGATAGCTTCACCAAGCCACTACCCAAGGATGCATTTGAATACTTGAGAAAGAGACTAGGGGTCCGACCCTTGTCTACTGGTCAGTAAAAATGACTAGAAGGCTGCATCAGCCTACATATTATCAGAATATCATTCATGTTGATGCAAGCAAAGAGATGGACTTTAAAGATAAATCTATACACAACAAGGTATTTATCTACTCTGAGAACCAGAGTTATTGTATTACCGATGGATTGTAAAGTTCAAGGAGTATATTATGGATATAAAGGATTTGTTTGGCATTACTGTCAAAAAATATTTGTTTGGCATTGTTGTCAAAGGGAGAGATTATATCCATTATCACTCAGGGAGAGATTATACATCAAGGAGAGATTATATTCATCACATTATCCAAAGGAAGAGATGTAACAAGAAAGGGAGAGTACATACAAAAAGAAAAGAGAACAGTGAAAGGGAGAGAGTTTGACACAGGAGAAGAACACATCGCATCAGAGAAAGAAAGATTCTACATCTATCCAGTAAAGGGATTAAAGACAGAAAGAAAGCTGCAAGAATCAAATCTAAGTTATATGAACTTACCGAAGACCAGATATTTGTATCGGTTATAGTACATAAGATTGGTAGTTTAATGAACTTCAACTATTATATTTCATATTGTATTGGCAGTAATATAGTGTGATAATCTAGTATGTTTCCATCAATGCCAAAGGGAGAGATTGATGAACTATAACTGATTGAATGTTTGAAGATGTTAAGTTGATGATCGTGTAAGGCATTAAATCAGTTAATGTATTGTATTTTCATTGATGTCAACTTGATATAATATGTATGGTCATGGACATACGGCCAAAGACTTCAAAGAACCGATGAATCAAAGGCTATGCTATCAGTAATGCATATAAGTCAAGTATTCACAAAGTGACTGTATACACTGACGGAGTGCACACCGACAGACAGAGTAAAAGAGAAAAGTCATAATGTTACCTTACGAGTAAATGCACAGCATTACCGATGAGAAAAGTCACAGTGTTGCCCGACGAGCAAAGCACAGAGTAACCCAATGGACAGAATTACAATGTTGCCCGATGGATGGAGATCCCAAAGACAACTGAAGTCACACCGATGGAATAGTCAGTTATCACCAATGACTAATTGAAGTGTTAACTGACAGAACAAAGAGTTCAGAAATGACAAAATGCTTAGCTATCAAGAGCTAAAAATAGACTTAACTGATACTTATCATTGTTTTAATCGACAAGATAAAGCCAGAGATAAGTAAAAGATTTAAATCTGCTTTGTCCAGTTGGCAAGAAGATCTCTACGAGATAAAACTGGAGTTTTGTTTTAAATCGAATTGGCGAGAATTGTGGATCACGCCAAGATCAAGAAAGCCAAGAAATGGTGAATCATGTCTATAAAGAGACAAACCCAATTCATTACAAATTGTGTGGTGAACAAGAAAAGAGAATAGATGCTAAAGAGATTCTGAAGGAGAAGAAAGTCTTCATTCAGACCTGATCAACAAGCTGAGGAAAGAGCTAGATTCTGCAAACACCGACGAACAGTGAAACAATATCACAAAGTAGAATAGTGTAGAGAAAAGTTATTGAATTGATTATATTGATCAGAGAGGTAATGCACTTACAATAGATCTAAAAATCTGCAATTCAAGTTGTATGTGTGAACAAATCACTTTAGTGTTTCAGTTTAACCATTGAAGCATCAAGTCTCTTAACCGAGCAGGACTTAAAAGTCTTTTGTAATTGAGATACATCCCAAGGAGTATCAAAAATTTTGATCATAGAAAGTAGCATTGGATATGCCTAATACCTATTGACAGGCCAAGTGAGTGTTTGATCAAGGATGGTAGCATTAGATTACAGATACTAAGTGACAAACTATCTTTTAAATCCTCTAACAAGGTCATACCTAATAGTGTGTTTGAAACCTTTAACAGGGTTGGCTCTTAACCGATCTCACTTAAGAAGAGTGAAAATTTGGGGTACCGGTCCCAGTGGTTTTTCCCTTAACAGGGTTTCCACGTTAAAAATTCATGTGTTATGTGTTTATGTTTCATTACTTTACTATTTTGCATTTCACATAAGTCATTATGGATAGATCGGTATACACTAGTTATTTACTGTGTTTTGGTAAATAAACAAGACTGTTTATCGGTAAACATACAGAAGAAGGTTTTACAAAGCATTCCGACAAGAAGTAATTTGTTAAAAATATTTCAAGGCATTCATCTTGTAGGACTGAATATAACTAGAGGCTTAAAAGTGGTAATAAGTTTTAAAGGGTTGATTTAAGGATTAATTTTTGAGGATACCTCTATTCGGAGGAAAGATGGATATTGAGACAGTCATGGACTGGATTGAAGCAATGGAGAATCACTTCGAGTGTGAGGGAATAAGTGAAGCCCAAAAGGTTAAGGTGGCCAAGTCTAGACCCAAAGGGTTAGCTTTGACTTGGTGGAAATACCTTCAGGATGAGAGGGTAAGAATGGGAAAGCAACCAATAGCAAATTGGAATGCTATGGTAACCAAATTGAAGGAGAGTTATCTTCTAGAGGACTACGAAATACAACTTCATAGGAAGAGACAAAACTTGAAGCAGAAAGACCTAGATGTGGCCTCATATACTAAGGAATTCCAAATATTATGTCTAAGGTCTAAATTGCAAGAAGAAGAACCAATCAAAGTGGCTAGGTACTTGGGTGGATTGAAGTGGAACATCCAAGAGGAGATTAGCCTATGGAAACCTACCACTATCCAAAAGTGCCATCAATTGGCTATAAAGGTGCAAGAAAAGAATAAGAAGAAAGGGGATTCTACCTTCAAGAACAACAATAACAATAGAGGCAGAGGAAGAGACCAAAGGGGTCAAAGAGGAGGCTACCAAGACAGGGGTAATGAGAAAAGGTCACAAGGAGAGAATAAGTTGATAGAGTTGCAGGCTGAGAACTGTTCAAGAGGAGGCTATAATAGGGGCAGAGGTAATCACCTAACAGAGGAAGAGGAGGTAGGAGTGGTTTTTATTTTGCAACCATGAAATGTTATTATTGTGGACAACTAGGCCATCCAGCCTATAGATGTCCAGACAAACCTTCTACAAAAAATAGTGATAAGAGGATAGCATATGCAAATGAGGACACTTCAAGTGTCAAGACCCCTGAAGTAGACCACCTAGACTCATAAATGGGTGATAACTTGATGTTCAGAAGGGTCTTAATAAGGCAACCAACCAAGGATGACCCCAAACATAGGAGGGCACTGTTTAGGATCAGATGTAAAATCCATGGCAAGGTGTGTAAGGTGATTGTGGACTCTGGATCCATAGATGAAATCATCTCAGAGGAGGCAGTAATAAAGCTTAAGCTAACCAAGATACCCCATGTAAATACCTATAAGGTGACATGGCTCAACAGATGCCAAAGTGTGCTGGTCAATGAGTAAACATGGGTAGAGTTCTCAATAGCAAGGTATAAAGACAGATTGCTTTGTGACATCCTACCAATGGATGCTTGCCATTTGCTTCTTGGAAGGCCTTGGAAATTTGATAATGGGGCAGTGTATGATGGGAAAGAGAACTCCACCACTTTCAAGAAAGGAGGGAAGACCTTCAAAATTCAGTCATTACTAGAGGATAAGGAACAACAGACCAAAACTCCTAGTGTTATGTTATGCAATGGAAAGGAGTTTTTGAAAGATGTCAAGGGTGATGAGAGTGAGGGGTATGCCATTGTGTTGAAGCCCAAGGAGGTAGAAGAATCAGTAAGGGAACCACTACCAAAGGAGGTGCAAGAATTGCTTGAGAAGTACAAAGACATAGTGAGTGATGGCACTCCTGCAACCCTACCACCTAAGAAGGTTATAATTCATCAGATAGACTTTGTTCCAGGGGCATCCTTGCCCAAAAAAGTATCATACAAGTTGACTCTAGATCAGAATTTGGAGGTAGCAAGACAAGTACAAGAGCTCTTGGATCAAGGCTTGATCAAGAAGAGCATTAGCCCTTGTGCAGTCCCGGTTGTTTTAGCATCCAAGAAGGGGGGAAAGTGGAGATTATGCACAGAATCAAGGGCTATAAATAGGATCACAATAAGGTACATATTCCCAATCCCAAGAATAGAGGATCTTATGGATTGCCTAGGTGGGGAAATGTACTTTACAAAGCTGGATGTGAAGAGTGATTATCACCAAATCAGGGTGAAGGAAGGTGATGAATGGAAAATGCCATTCAAGACCACAAATTGGTTATATGAATGGCTTGTTATGCCATTTGGCCTCTCTAATGCTCCGAACACATTCATGAGGCTCATGAATGAGGTGCTCAAGGACTTCACAGGGAAGTTTGTGGTGGTATATCTTGATGATATACTGATATTTATTAAAACAAGAGAGGACCATATCAGACATGTAGAGGCAGTATTGAAAAGGTTACATGAAGAGAAGTTGTCCATTAACCTTGAGAAGTGTGAGTTCTTTAAACAAGAACTAGTTTACTTGGGCTTTGTAGTGTCCAAGGGGTCTTTGAAGATGGACAAAGACAGTTGCTGCAATATTGAACTGGCCTCCACCTACCACAGCCACAGAGGTAAAGAGTTTCCATGGCCTTGCCCAATTTTATAGAAATTTTATTAGGAATTTCAGTGGGATATGTGCACCTTTGATGGATACCATAAAGGGTGGGGTCAAAACTAAGTTCAGATGGACAATAGAAGCAAGGAAAGCATTTGAGTTGTTGAAGCAACAAGTGGCTACTCAACCAATCCTACAATTACCAAGCTTTGAGAAGTTGTTTACTATTGAGTGTGATGCTAGTGGATTAGCAGTAGGAGGGGTATTGAGTCAAGAAGGTAGGCCTATTGCCTTCTTTAGTGAGAAATTAAATGAGGCTAAGAAGAAATACTCTTCTTATGATTTGGAACTATATGCACTAGTTCAATCCTTGAGAAAATGGAGACACTATCTGTTGCCCAAAGAGTTTGTAGTATTCACTGACAAACAGGCTCTTAGTTACATTATCACCCAAGAAAAGTTGAGCAACAGACATTTGAAGTGGATGTAGTACTTGCAGGAATTCACTTTTACTATCAAGCACAAGAAGGGTCAACTCAATAAGGTGGCAGATGCCTTAAGCATGAGGTTGTTGACAGTGCAAGAAGTTCACTTGAATAGCATTGGGATTGAAAGTTTCAAAGACTTATACAAATCAAATGAGGGTTTTGGTGAGGCCTATAAGGTATGTGTTGAATTTGAGAATCATTTTCATAGCAAGTTCTCTGATTTTACTTTACATAATGTATTATTGTTCAAGGGTAACCAGTTGTGTGTACCCAAAGCATCAATGAAGATGAACCTCATCCAAGAGAAACATAATGGTTCTCTAAGTGGTCATTTTGGTAAGGACAAGACCTTGGAATTGGTCCAAAGGTTCTACCATTGGCCAAAGTTGGTGAAAGATGTCACCAAGTATGTGGAGCAGTGTGTTATTTGCATGAAGGCAAAAGGAGGAATGAGTAATGCAGGGTTGTATCAGCCTGTACCGGTCCCTAATAGGCCATGGGAGTGTGAGTATGGATTTTATTGTGGGCTTACCCAAGACTAAACAAGGGTATGCTAGCATTTATGTAGTTGTTGATAGATTTAGCAAAATGCGGCATTTCATCCCATGTAAAACTACTAATGATGCTAGCCACATTGCTTCTTTTTTTTTCAAAGAGGTTGTGAGGATCCATGGTCTCCCTTTGAGTATAGTCTCTGATAGGGATGTGAAATTTATGAGCCATTTTTGGCAAACTTTGTGGACAAGATTGGGTACTAACCTATCTTTTGGCTCAACTTACCACCCTCAGACTGATGGCCAAACTGAGGTGGTAAATAGGATGTTGGGTAACCTATTGAGGTGCCTAACTAAGGAGTATGGGCAAACTTGGGATGTGGTCATTCCCCAAGCAGAATATGCTTACAATGATAGCAAGAATAGGATAACAGGAAAGAGCCCATTTGAGGTTGTTTATGGCATGCACCCTAGGGGTGTTTGTGAGCTTAGAGATCTTGGTGGAATGGAATACAAAAGTGGCCATGAAGAGGACTTCACCTCTACCATGAAAGATATACAACACCAAGTGAAGAAGAAGATACAAGACAATCAACTTAAGCTGAAAGCCAAAGTTGATGAGAAGAGGAGGGATGTTCACTTTGAAGTGGGTGACTATGTCATGGTCCACTTGAACAAATCAAGGCTACAGAAGGGTGTCCCTACAAAACTTCAGATGAAAAGGGTGGGACCTTGCAAGATCTTGTAAAAATATGGAGCTAATGCATATAAGGTGGACTTACCATCAGACTTGAGTATATCTCCAATTTTTAATGTTCAAGATTTGATAAAGTTCAAAGGGCAGATGGATGAGATCACTCCAAACAGTCAGGGGGTCAGTGATGATGTGGAGGTTGTTGTCTTACCTCCAAAGTTTCAGATGGTGGCTGACAAAGTTCTGGACTCCCGGATTAAGAAGACTACTAGACACAAAGTCTACATGGAGAATTTGATTCAATGGAAGGATAGACCAGAGTCAGAGGCTTCCTGGATTGTAGAGGCAGACTTCAAGAAGGTGGGCATCTCAAAGGATCTTCTATCCACAGGAGTGACATAAATTTTCCTTTTGGGGGAGTATGGTGCAGGAGCGCTAAGGTAGGCTATTTTTATAATGTAACCTAGGGTTTTTCTCCTTCTTATTTTGGCTTTTAATGGTTCTAGCCAAGCCACTAGTTGAATAAAGGGACCAAGTGTCCTAGTGTAAGGAGTGTTTGTAGGAGGATGTGTCTTATTAGGTCCTTAGTGACCTTTAGGTCCAATTATGTGTTTTTGGCTTTTTGTGTAAAAATGAGCCAAGAAAGGGACTAGAGGTCTTATTTGATGTTATTTCATCATATTTGATGGATTGGACAAGTTTGGGCATAGTTAGCCACGGTTTGGAGACCAAACTCAAAAGTTGCAAAAAGTTGGCAATGTTGTCATTGACAACATTGACAACTTTTATGACAAAATTGCATCTTCAGTGAAATTGGTTAGATAACTGTCTAAAATCGATGAATTAGTGTTTGGGTCAACTATATATGACAATCCTCGAGATGTGTGTTGGGTTGGCAAGTTTCAGAATTTTTTGTGTACAAACTATATTTGTGAATAACAGTGACTGTTAAGGTGTTTTGAGGTGATATGATAGTTTAATGGATTGAATTCATTTCTGTAAACTTTTATTTGAAGAATTTAGGTTTTTTCTAGATTTCTTGTGGTGTTAGATTGTTTGATTCAATAGTTTTAAGTGCTTGTAGAAAATCTTTTGAGTTTAGTCCAGTCGCTGGTTTGTAATGGGCAACTTCTGCAAATGGGATCTTAACTCCATCTTCCACCGTGGCATTTTCTCGGGGTCTTGGATTATGGTGGACTCCATGTACAATGTGTATAGTGAAGGAGGGGCCCAAGAAAGCAAGGCAGCCATTTTTGGGATGATGCCCTAGGCGAGCCAGTGATGCATGGCTAGGGGTCATCATCAGTTGCAGAGCTTAATTGGTAGGTTGAAAGCATTCATAGCTTTAACCAAAGCTTGCAGAGGAGTAGGGTGGTGAGTTGTGAGATCCCCAAAGTGAGTGGGAGGACTTGGTGATGTTTCTTGGATAGCAAGAAAGAAGTTTCATTCAGATTGGTTTTGAAACCCTCAAAACCCTGATTTTTAGCCTTGTTTATAGGCAAAGCTGTACAGACAGCTTGAGAGCCCTAGACCTAGGAAATCTCTAGTGTCTCTGTAAAGGGTGTCTAGATCCTAAACCTATTTGGTCACTTGTTAAGACATTTTGCAAGTTAATGCAGAAAAGGTGACTAAATAGGGCTAATTGCTTGTAGCCCTATTTTGGAAGCAATTGTGTGGATTCTTGGAACTCGATTGGAGTCTTGATGCAAAGTGTGTTTTCAGGTGTTGGAAAGGGTCCTATGGACACCTTGAATACCCTAATCCTCTCTATGGATTGAGTATTGATCATTTTGAATCAGTTGGGCCTTTTAAGCCAAGGATGCAAGAAAGACCATTTGGGGTCTAGGAGTAAGTTTGAAGTGTTTTGTTCTACAAAATGGTGTCCACTAGTTGAAGGAGTTAAGATCTTGTGATAAGATACCTAAGTAGCCTAGGGTTAGTGCAAGAACCCTAGTAGGTCATAGAGTGACCTAGGAGAACCTAGAAGAGGTCTCAAAGAAGCAAGACTAGTGCTACATCACCTAGAGTACAACATCTACTTTGTAAGACAATATGCAACGTTTGACTACTCGTTGCTAGTTAGGGGCGTTGGGACCCCTAAAATTCCAAGATAAGACTTTCATTGTGACTTGGGAAGGAACTCCCCCTTCCCAACTTTTATATATGCTATAAGTTTGGATTGATCATGATCTTCCCCATCTTCAGATCTTAATATGGCTAGAGATTTTCTACCTTTGCCTTTCTTTTTAACACCTCCACAGTCAGGAAGAGAATTATTTGAAATTAATTTATGAATACCTAAGTTATTAGGCTGAATTGAAGATAGAGAAGTCGTGGAAGGTACTAATGCCTCTCCACCAATGGAAATATCTAAGGGTTTCTCTTCCACATTGTCATTGTAATATACAATACCTTTAATGTAATTCCATCTCTCTTCCTCCTCTACATAGTCAACACCTAGAAGCCTTTAGACAAACGATAGTGATTTATCCTCATTTTCAATGGATTTGTTCTCTGAACAACCAAAATGATCATAAACTGCCTAAAGCCTGGGAGATATAGGAGATTATGAACGTTGATCCACTGCTTGAATTTCTGAAGACCTCTCCGAGTTAGTCTCCAAACAATGGTGACTCTTTGCTACTGGTTTTAGCATAATAATACCCCCCTTGATTTTGTTTCTAGACCTTGACTTCTTTGTTATTTATCCTAGTTCTACCCTATTTTCCTTTTGTTCTTTCGCCCTTAATCTAGAGGATTTTTTGCATCTCGAGCTATTGTTAGATGAATCAAGGTCTGGAGTGCCAGCAAAATGTAGGATTGGATAAACATTCCCTATTTTGAGATTTGTGTCCGCTTGATCTTTGTCCATGTTGGGGCTAGAAGTCACCTCAGCCTTTTCCAGATCCCACAAAATGTCAATCCTAGTTTGTAGAATATCATCTTCTTGTTCTATAACTGTAGGCAAATTTGCCTTCTGTTTTGGGGAAAAAATATCAAAAGTAGACCTGTGTTCCACTGATGGGATCTCATAAAACTCTTCCAACTCAACCTTGTGGTTAGCTTTATCATCAAAACTATCTTCTGTCAAAACTCGATCTGCCAACTATTCCATCATATCCATTTGCACCTCTTTAAACCATTGTCTTAAGAGTTGTTCAACAATCTTTTGATTAAATCTTGGGACTTGGTTAATATGATTGCCTCCCGAGTGAATAATGGTAGAGCACTTCCCCAACAACATCTACTTTGTTGAGAGGTTGGGCTTTCGAAGAGTAATCATCACCCTGTTCCACTTGGCATGAAACCTCGTAGTCCCCCTCCATCCTTCCTTTGTTGGGTTTAACAACAAATCCAAATTCTGATCTATCTGATTATTTCCTTCTAGATTTGAACTTGGAGCCATTAAAAATAATCTTGGTGTATTTCATTGGTTAGTAAAGCATTTAATTTTCCAATAGAAAAACTAAAGAAGCAAATTCATGATTTCTTTATATGTGTCAGCATTCAAATCTTTCCCGAGTGAGTCGGGATTTTTAGGAACTCCTACCTCCGGGAATAAATCCCAAACCAGATTTTGTTAATAGTGGATCTCCTAACTAGTCCCGTCTAAACTGTCTTGAACTTTGTTTTCATAAGGATCTCTATCTAGCACAGTAATTTCTAGATTTGTCCTTGAGATTTTTGGTTCAGCTGGGTAACCCTGCAAATACTCGTAAGAAATAATCTGAACCCATGTTCCAAATTTTGAAATGATCTTAAGAGATCTTGGAAGTTCTTTCTCGAGATTCATGAGTAAACAGAGCTTTATTGAAGTCGTATTCTAACTTAGATTATGCTTGAGGTAGATACCCAATTTATTGGCAAAGATTTGTAATGGTTCTACATATATGTATTCCATGGAGAGGTTATTCATAAAAATCCACATCGGAATAAACTTGATAACATTCTTTGAGCTGTCAAAGTTAGGGGACCATTGTTGCATATGAAGCCCACAATTATTGTAAAACCACGCCTTGATTTTAAATATTTCATCTCTGCAATTTTTTTCTTTGAAAAGAACAAGTTAGTATCCTAACTCGTTATCAAGAGAATCTATACACAAGATATTGTGCCAGCTTTCATGCGCCCATGAACTAAACTGGGGATAAGATAGAGTTGTATTCCAGAACTTACAGATCAAAGCATGTTGTAGCAGATAATGTCTCCTTTGATTTAAATTTTCCACGAAGAAGGTGATGGAAAATTCCTCCAATCTAGGAAATGAGGGGTCTTCCTCCTTTCTGTTCTAAATAGATTCATCACTCTGTGTATCTTCAGAGCTTGTTTCAGTGGGGAGATCAATATCTAGTCTTACTGATTGAATCTGTTGAGGTTGTAACTGTCTTCCCTAGGTACTCAGAATAGGCCTCCACTTTTTAATTTCCTTGTGATTCCTTTTGAAGGCTTTGTTTACCCCATTATTAAAACCTAAAACCCTGTTGTTCCTGAAGAGATCTACCCATTTCTTATGTATTTCCTAGTGAAGGCTTAACCATGCCTTCTTTGGTAAAGGGGTTGATTGGTATTCCCACTTTAGTAGTTGGAAAAATTGGAATGAGATTAGGATTAATGAGTGGTAGATGAAAATGAATCCTATGTCCCCCTGAGAGATCTCTTGTCCAGGATTTATGTCCCTGCACATGCTCACACTGAGAAATGCTACCAAAATTTTGTGTTTTCTATGTTTCCAAATGTGACCATTTAAAAGCTTCCATATTTTGAATATGGCCTCTAGGCCATCCTCTATCTCCTTTTTTGTTATACCAAAGTCTCTAACTAGGAAAATTACTCCCATATGCATTTCCCATATTTCTCTGGTTGTGGATGACCCATGATTTTCGTTGTAGCCGCCATCAATACCTCAAATGGAAAGGGCCATTGCTGCCAAACATGTTCCCTCTGCAGACGCTCTATGAGTTTCTCCATTGTATTAGGATCTTTTCATTCAATTGTTGAGTCTTTTTTAATTGAGCATTGACACAAAGATTTAGTAATGGATGTTCTTATTCTAAGGGATGAATGCGCTTCCAAAAAGAACAAAAACCACAAAAAAAGTGTGTCATTATAAATTTCCTATTGACACAAAGATTTGGAAAGCTAATGAATGAGTAGGGTGGCCTATGAAACTTTAGCCCAAATTCAAACGCACCTACACTTGAGTCTCGTAATGATTAGAAGACGACATAAAACAAATGAAACAAAAGAAGAAGAAAAATAGATAGCTCCCAAATGTAGTTATGAGGGAAGAATGTGCTCAAAATGATTTGCAGCAAGGGCTTGAACAGATTCCTTGACTTTGGGAGACTCAAAATTAATATGGACAAACCATTTCATAATACTTCAACAATTCAGAACCAAATGTAGATCTAGAAATATGAACATAAAGAAATGAAACATGGATATTCTCACAAGGAAATCTTGAATGGATCTCACAATACTCAAGTACTTCTCTTCTCCTATGTCTCTATGTGTTCTCTCTGAAAATTTACCCTAACACAAGATGTGTCTCCCCATTATATTCCCCAAATTCCTACCCAAAATCCACGCATAACCAAACTCCGAAAATAGCTTTAGTAACTGACAAAATAAATATATCATATCAAAAGAAAAACCACCTTACCAAAATAATAAACCAATATATCCAAAAGAAAACATAATGTCATAAGACTTCATTAATATTGAAGTGGTGATAACTAATGTATTTGAATGGCATACTTACTAGATTATAACAATCGATGCTTAATATTTTCGTGACATATTTAAGCAACATTATTAATATAAATAAAATCTAATAATTGATTTAAACCAATTAATTAAACATCAAATTCTGATAAAACTACAAAAGCACACAAAACCAAAATATCGTCAAGGAAGGGTATTACAAATTCCCACATCTTATTATTAAACAATCATTAGTTTTTCTTAGTTACAATAAATGGAGCCTAAATTTATACATAAAGCAAATACCAAAGATCAAACATCACACAACACATGAATAATTTACACAAATAAAATGGATGCCAATGCACGAACAATAGTTTAATTTTAAAATTAGTTATCACATTTCACACACATAGAATGAATAACTAAGTTAGTCATACACATTTTCACACACGAAATGAATACCAAAAGCTCACTCAAACAAATGATTGGATGCCACATACACACAAAGTCAATAGCTAAAGATTGAACACAAGCAAACAATAAATGGAGCCCTAACTTTACACATAAAGAAAATACCAAAGATCAAACATACACGTCACACAATTAGTGAATGCAACCAAAAAGAATTCAATTTTAAGTTAGTTCGTACAGAATTCACACATATAATAAGTAACAAAATTGGTTCATGCACATTTTGTACACACAAACTGAAACAAAAAATTAATCCATACATATTTCACACATAAAATGGATACCAAAAGCACACACCACATATTTCAAACAATGAAGTGATGTCAAAGCTCTAATACATGATTGGATGCCAAGTTCAAACAATAACTACACACAATGTGAATGCCTAAAGATCAAACAAACTTCAAACAAAATATTAGTGAATGATAAAAACGAAACAAGCTAAATAAGCAAATTCAACGAAACTATAAAAAATAATTAGTGGATATTAAACTTTAAGCATACATAAAGTAAATGTCCAAGTTCAAACATATACTTATACAAACAATAAATGCAACCAAAGAGAATTCAATTCTAAACATACAAAGTGAATAAAATATAAATCAATGCCAAAATTCAAACCCATACTTCGCTCAAACAATAAAACATATCAAAATACAGTGAATATGAAAATTCAAAATCCAAGCTCCACTCAACTTATAAGTTTACCAAATAAATTAAATAGAATGGAAAAATACAATTACATTTTAGTCAAAACAAAAAATTGAATATATAGAACATTGTGAAGCTTGATTTTTTTAATACATTTAAAATGTTAAGTAATTTTATGTGATAAAAAATTCAAATAAAAATAAACTATGATAACATTTGTATTAAAAAACAAAATAGTTTACATATTACATTTATTGAAGTTAACCTACTTCAAAAACCCATTCTCAAATGCAATGTTTTTATAAAATTTTAGTATCCAAATAATTTTCTAAGATTTTAAAAATCATTCTTATTGTAGCAAACCAAAACAGTTTACATATTGCATTTATTGAAGAAAACTAGCTTCAACAACCAATTCTAAAATACATTTTTTTTAATAGAACTTTAGATTCTAAACACTTTCTAAGATTTTATAAAACATTCTCATTGCAGTCAATCTTGATTCAGTTCCCCCTTCAAGCTCCCAAATATTTCTAACCACCGACAACATGTCAAACATCCAACATCAACCATGGTTTATATTTATATGAATTTCCCTGCCAATAAAAGATACAATAATTAAGCATACTGTTATTAAAATAAAACTATAACGAAAAGATTAGGATTTAAAAAAACTACACCACAAATTTCCCAATACTGCAAAATATTGTAGAAAGACCAAAAACCTGCAAAAAGTAAAACGAAAATTGAGACTATAAATCTAAGCAAAAAGTAATACTTGCTGAAATTTTTGAAATGGATTAGCAAGCTAAGTGGACTTAGCCTTGGAGGAAACTCGATAGTTAAGCGCACTTGAGTTGTAGTACTGGGATATGTAACCTCCCCTAACTTTCTGTGGAAAAAAATCTCCTACTTATCACAGACTATAAATCTACTTCTGATATACACAACAATGATTTAGACAAAGAATCCTCTCATGTAAATTTTAGCAAGACATGTAGAAATAGATAGCAAGCCATTGGTATACCATATCATTTTCTATTCTTTATCCAGTTTAGTATGATAGGATATGACTGATCTATTCTGACTAACATAAAATGATACACCCAACTTTCTTTTAAAATGAAGTAAGCTGGCATCTGCACTGTTAAGAATGAGATTAGCTTGAAATAACATTTTCTAAAATGAACTTCATTGGGTTGAAAGCCCACAGGAAAATGGATATCAAATAATTATCTTCTTCACAAACTAAAACAAATCAAGTTATTTTGTGAATAGAAAAACTGATTTATGAGTGAGAAACCACCTAAACTCGCCAATTTTGCAAACTTGAATTGATCTTTGATCCCCTCCAATGACTCATATTGCACTTGCACTAAAGTTTATTAGTCGGTGATAAAGTATCATCTAGTACTACATTGTGTTACTAAATTTTCACTCTTTTGCAACTTTGTAAAGCTTGAAATTAGGGTGTTCAACTACTGAATTTTCTTTCCTATCCATTTTAAGGTGGAAAAAAAATTGACCATTAGGCACTAGAAATTGTGCAGATTTGACAAAATACACTTGTGAAAAAAGAAAATCTATATTGTAATTGGCTTCATGCTCCCACATTATCCTCATACTGTAGTATTCTTTAAACAGTAACTAACAACACAACCTATCCAATATCATAAGATGGAAATACATAGATCAAGCACCATTCAGGCAAACCCGTTGAAATAACTTCAACTTTGTACCAGAAAAAAACATAATAGGGTCAATTCCGTGATGATTTTTACCTGGGAGTAATGCAAGAGCTACTTGGGAACCCAAAACCACAGAGCAGGAAAATAACATTTGCTTGATAGCTAGACAAACTAATTATCTTCTTCACAAACTAAAACAAATCAAGTTATTTTGTGAATAGAAAACTGATTTATGAGTGAGAAACCACCTAAACTCGCCAATTTTGCAAACTTGAATTGATCTTTGATCCCCTCCAATGACTCATATTGCACTTGCACTAAAGTTTATTAGTTGGTGATAAAGTATCATCTAGTACTACATTGTGTTACTAAATTTTCACTCTTTTGCAACTTTGTAAAGCTTGAAAATAGGGTGTTCAACTACTGAATTTTCTTTCCTATCCATTTTAAGGTGGAAAAAAAATTGACCATTAGGCACTAGAAATTGTGCAGATTTGACAAAATACACTTGTGAAAAAAGAAAATCTATATTGTAATTGGCTTCGTGCTCCCACATTATCCTCATACTGTAGTATTATTTAAAACAGTAACTAACAACACAACCTATCCAATATCATAAGATGGAAATACATAGATCAAGCACCATTCAGGCAAACCCATTGAAATAACTTCAACTTTGTACCAAAAAAAACATAATAGGGTCAATTTCGTGATGATTTTTACCTGGGAGTAATGCAAGAGCTACTTGGGAGCCCAAAACCACAGAGCAGGAAAATAACATTTGCTTGATAGCTAGACAAACTAATTATCTTCTTCACAAACTAAAACAAATCAAGTTATTTTGTAAATAGAAAAACTGATTTATGAGTGAGAAACCACCTAAACTCGCCAATTTTGCAAACTTGAATTGATCTTTGATCCCCTCCAATGATTCATATTGCACTTGCACTAAAGTTTATTAGTTGGTGATAAAGTATCATCTAGTACTACATTGTGTTACTAAATTTTCACTCTTTTGCAACTTTGTAAAGCTTGAAATTAGGGTGTTCAACTACTGAATTTTCTTTCCTATCCATTTTTAGGTGGAAAAAAAATTGACCATTAGGCACTAGAAATTGTGCAGATTTGACAAAATACACTTGTGAAAAAAGAAAATCTATACTGTAATTGGCTTCGGGCTCCCACATTATCCTCATACTGTAGTATTCTTTAAAACAGTAACTAACAACACAACCTATCCAATATCATAAGATGGAAATACATAGATCAAGCACCATTCAGGCAAACCTGTTGAAATAACTTCAACTTTGTACCAAAAAAAACATAATAGGGTCAATTTCGTGATGATTTTTACCTGGGAGTAATGCAAGAGCTACTTGGGAACCCAAAACCACAGAGCAGGAAAATAACATTTGCTTGATAGCTAGACATATGTTGAACTGGCCCTTCTCCAAAGTGATTGAATGCTATTGTTATCTTGGGTATTGTTGTACTTGTCGCCAACGAACATCATCTGCAACACACCAAATAAATTGGAATTCATGAGTACTATAGAAATAAACAATTTGTTTTTGTGTTTGTTTCCTATCCTTCTATTCTATTCTATTCTAAACTACCATTCATCTGTTCTAGGAAGTAGCCAGACAATAAATCTGCTGGTCTTTATAATAGTTGAGTTCAATTGATATTCATTGTTCAATCAACACTCACTTCCATGGTATCACCAGTCAATTACATGCCTCCATTAAACAGATTATTATATGCCAGCAATACAATATACCAATAATGGCCCAAAAAATATGTGTGGGGTTTTGCTTTTTATGTAGAAAAGAAAATAACCAGGAATACTCGCATTTATTTCAATGTGATTATAGATACATTAGTAGTTATGGCTTCTGGATTTTGACTGTGTAGCATTTTTTCCATCTTATTGTAGATACATTATTGAGCCTTAAACCCATACATAAGCCTCCTAAAGTTGTACTTGTTATCTTCTTTTATTCATTGATCCCCTTGGGCAAGATTTTGCAAAATCTAATATTAATAGCACTAAAACTGTAGGGCATAGTTTTATTAATTGAATGGCAAACCCGGATTGCAGTTTCAGGCTTAATCGAAAGCATGCTCCTCAAGGTAGGCCCTGCTATTCTAATGGGCGTGTAGAATGCTCGACCGGTGCTTGAATGGTGGGAGTTTTGCTTGGATCTTATGGCCCTACTATTCTAATGGGCAGCTCGACTAGGAGGCTAACGATGCTTGACCAGAAGGTGGGAGTTCTGGCAGCGATGACGACTTTGGATATTCTCTCGAGCAGTTGGACCGAATGAAATTTCCTTCGGAGTAACCTTCACTTTCGTCACCTATAGCCCATAGAATAGTAGGGGGTAGGCCATATGTTTCTCAACAAGAAATTGGGGGTGAAGCCTCTACCTACTTTTCTCTGTAGGGTCCTCCCTTCTAGTTAGACTAACTAGGGGAGCCCTACTATTCTAATGTTCTATCCTAATCTAAAGTGTGCCACTGTAGATCATTAATAGGAACCATAAGTGAGAGGAAACCATCCAAGTGAATCTTCTTAAGAGTCTATGCCACTAAAATAACTAACTCCATCCTCACCTTCAGCCTATCCAAGTCCAACTCACAAGAAGCATCTATATCAAGATCAAGAAAGTCCTTGATTACAAAAAGGACCTTTGAATGTATCCCCAAGATAGGAATCTCAATATCCTCATACTGGGCGCGCTCAAGCTCATATGTAGTCCTCCTGGCGACTAATGAGAAATACCAATGATCAAAGTCATAAGCATCAGGATCATTGTGGAAATAGTCCTTGGTGCTTTGAGATGAGGAATGACCTTATCTTTGATGGGCTAAAATTCCTTCCACATCTCCTCTAACCCCTGCATTTTGTCTATAATTATTGTGGTCTTTTCATATGCTCAAACCATCCCTGTAAGAAAGTCCTTCGCCTGCCTCTTGATATCACCTGCCCATTCCTTTACTATGTTGCAAGCACAATGTGAACTCTGAGAAGCGAGAACATATGGGATAAGGTTGTTCTCTCATGCCCTGATGGATTCACATATTTTTTTATGATCTCCTTCATCATCAAATTCTCCATTTCTAGCTCATTCTTTTCCTTTATCAACTTATTCATCCTTTCTTCTATAGCATATGCATTGCCTCTCAATTCCTGAAACTCTTGATCCTTAGTTGTTGGGCCAATATCGAATGAGAAGATATAGTAATCATTAGAAGTAATCTCATCCTCATTTATATCTTTCACAGGGATAGCCAAATGCACTGTGCGAGAGCTTACCTCATCCCTGGTAATCCTATGAATTTTCCTTGTCGGTTTATGTTCTTTGGATCTCTCAATCCTACTTAGGAATGTATTAATATCATCTATAGGTATAACCTCCTCTACTCTCCTTTTCTTCATGCTATCTCCATTCAAGGGCTGTGGACAAATCCATGCCATCCTCCACATGTTCGTCATCATTAAGTCCCTTCAATGCTGAAACAACCTCCTCCTCAATCTCTCGAGTGTTAAGATCGGGCTCTCTCATATCATTACCTATATCAACCACCAATTATACTGTAAGAGATGTCAATATATTTGTAGTTTGTTGTACTGACTCTGTGGATGCAGCTACCTCCTAACTGTCCCGAGGTAAAAAAAAAATGTGTCTCCTTGTACTGAATCACCATCCATTATTTGTGTCCGTATCTCTCTGGTTGATGAAGAAATAGGAATAGGAGTAGGTGTGGAGAACCTATGAATCTTTCTTCCAGGTTCTCTACTAATGGTCATCTCACTTGATTTTTGTGATGCCCTTGCCACATTACCCCTTTCCTTTGAAGTTTGTCCTGTATTTTGAATGTGCAGTCTTGAAGTGCTAATAGTTCCTTCATCGCCTCTGGAAGAAGAATCCTCATTCTGCATCTTTGCATAAGTGAAAGTGACACCTTGTTTCATCAATCTCTTAATTTTTTTCTCTGCCCATGCTCTTAATGTGTCCATAACCGCTCTCATTAAGATCCCCAAATCTGAAAGTTCTTCCCTTTGTGACCAATTAGGTGGCTCAATTGACTTGCCCTTCTCATACTCATAATTAGGATGGATAATGTGCCCATCATCTTTGACCTGATTAGGAATAGGGAATACACCACATTTTCTCATGAAATCCACTATCATCCTAGACCACATCTTCCTCCTCACAACCTCTTCATCTATAAGATCCATCTAATAATCTTTTGTCTACCTTGTGCTTATATGTCAGGCCCTTGTAGATTTGTATCTTCCGGAATGGATCAAAGTCCTTTCTTGCCTTGTATGTTCCTAGCTGGTAGAACTATATCTCTGCACTAGTTGTCCCTTCTACCTGTAATGAAGGGCAAGACTCAAGCATTTTCCTCAAAGTGATGGAGGAACTGATTGTTCTAGTGTTTGAATCATAGTTCCTTGCACACTCCACCATGAGTTCACTGCATTGTATGGCTGAAGGGAATCTTGTTGCGTGAGAAAGTCCAATTCTCATTGTACTCACTGCTATCTTTGAAGGCATATGATCTTTATATCCGTACATTCTCCTCCTTAGCCTTTTCATATCTATGTGTTCCATATTGGTGTCTGTAATCTTTCCCCATTTGGATGCCATCAAGGACTCTGGATAGAAGCCTTTGGATAATTTCTTGATCAACATTGTCCTTATTGCGAACCCCTTAGGATCTTCCATCCTCGTTCGAAGCTCGAAGTTAGTAAGGATCAAAGACTTAAGAAAATATTAAGTTTAGATCATGAAAGCGCTTGAATTTATCCATGGATTAGGTGATAAATTCCATACTTTGTTTTAATGAACTAATCCAAGGACGGAAACAATCAAAACACAAGAAAGAATATCAAGACACCAAGGATCTTTAATACTTAGACAAACTTATGAATCCTAATTCTCAAACCAGTCATGATAACATCTTTAAATCAGTCCTATTAACTTGTCAAATTAACTCCAAATCATGACTTAGGACTTCCTCATGACCTTGGAAACACACAACAATACAATCATGGCAGGGAACTAGTTACTTGGGAAGTTCAAAATTCTGAAGACAAGTCTGTAATTTTGTTTTAATCTCTCTTAATATGATCCCATCATTCCAAATTAAGCAAATTCCATGTCTAGGAACCCATTGGTGAGCAATGAACAAAACGACTAAGCATTAAAATCAAGTTCCTGATCAAAACAAACCAACAATTATCTGAGGACAAGTCTGACAATGAGTTGTAATTGATCTAAACAATGCTCAAAATCTATGCACAATAATTGTAATGAGGGTTTGGAACATAAGATTTGTCTTTTAAACATGTATTAGAACCATGATTTATCACACAAATGACAAAATCAGACTCCTATCGTATTCTGATTTTCTGAAGACAATAGGGGAATAAATCTGAAAACTAGTTTTAAATAGGTTCAAATATCAATCTAAACATAATCCAATCAATGCATGTGAGTCCTAATAGGAGCATGAATGAATTTCACTTAGAGGAAACCTTACTGTCATGACAATAAAAGCCCTGATTTTCTGAGGACAAGTCTGCAACATACCTTCCCTTTGGTGATTTATTCCTAAAAGTCAGTTCCCTTGATGCAAGAAGACCCCCTTAACACTCAGAAATAACACTCGTGGTGATTGGGTGATTTAAACATGTATTAGAACCATGATTTATAACAAAAATGACAAAATTAGACCCCTGTCGTATTCTGATTTTCTGAAGACAATAGGGGAATAAATATGAAAATTAGTTTTAAATAGGTTCAAATATCAATCTAAACATAATCCAATCAATGCATGTGAGTCCTAATAGGAGCATGAATGAATTTCACTTAGAGGAAACCTTACTGTCATGACAATAAAAGCCCTGATTTT
>MU226185.1:2182532-2198535 GCA_018584345.1 Thuja plicata | reverse complement strand
AATTATTAATTAAGAATAATATAATAATTTAATATTAAATATCAAATTTCATATGATTAATAATAATATAACATATATAATATATTATTATTAATCAACATGTATTATATATATTCTAATGATCATATGACTGAAGCTACAAACATTAACACCCAAGGCAAGGGAATTAGTCTGGAACAAATACTTAATAGTCTGGGCACACAATGAATTTCTATGTTTTTTGGAAAAATTTGCCAGCCCCAGGAAGTCTACAGATTTTGACTAATAATTCCTTGCCTTTGGCCTTCTAATGTCTCCCAATGTCTTAGAAAAAGGTTTCCCTAATGTCTGCAATTAGTCATGGATGGAAGGAGAAGCTGGAGGAAGTGGGAGAATTCAAGGACGAAGTTTCTTTTCATGGAAAATCGCTTCAGATTTTACCTTGCCTGGTCTCTGTCTTCCAAAGATATTCATGTTCATGACAACAGCAACCTTCCCTTTTTATACTTGTTTTTGCCTCTTATTTGCTTCCCATAAGCTACATGGGATAAAATATTTACCCCCTTCTAGAAAGTTCTAGTTTTAATTTATTAATTTCCCACATTAATTTTAATTAATTAATAAAATTATGCTCTAATGGGTAAAATTGAAAAACAATCCATGCTAGGACTCTCCAAATTTGTCTAAGTCCGTTATCTTTATTCATTCAAGCAAGCATTCACACGTTAAATCCATCCATACAAGGTGGGTAAACCGTCCATGGTAGGTAGAAGCTTCTTTTCATACTAAAAATATTTTTTATCTACATTAAAATCCTCAAGGGGAAATTCGACCCTAGTAGGGACAATTCCCATACTTTGAAAATTATCTTGCATTCACAATTGCTTGAAGGGGAAAAATGATCCTTGCTTGGATACTCTCAACACTTGGAAACTTTTTCAACTTCCATCATTGCCATTAGGGGAAAAACGACCCTAGCAAGGACAACTCTGATACTTAGAAAAATTTTACTCTCTGAACTCACTTTCAAGGGGAAAACGACCCTAGTAGGGACAAATTCTATACTTAGAAAAATTTTGCATTCCATAATTGGTTCCAAGGGAAAATCGACCTCTGTCTGGACAAATTTGGCACTTACAAAAAATTTGGAATCCATAATTGCCTTCCTGGGAAAAAACGACCCCAGTTTGGACAAAATTCAGACTTAGACAAATTTGCAAGTCCATACTCATTCTTGGGGGAAAAACGACCCCTGTCTGGACACTTTCTAGACTTAGAAAATTTTCAAGGTCCCAAGTTAAGTTCAAGGGGAAAATCAACCCTATTCTGGACAAATTTGACACTTTGAAAATTTTCAAGAAAAAGGCTATCCAGAGTGGTGGAAATTCATAGTATGCTTGGATTTTGCCCTCAACACTTAGAATTTTTTTATGAAAATGCCAAATAAAGAAGAGAGATTCATGTCGAGTCCGGATTTTGATCAAAATATGAAGGGAAATTCATGTTAAGTCTGGATTTTGTGTATTTGCATTAACAAAAAATGATTTTCCTTAGGATTTTGGCCATTTTAAGTGTGGAAAATCAATTTCCATAAGGACTATAAAGCCCTTATGCACGGAATATGCCTTAATATGGAATTTTGGACTAATTGACTAGCCATAATTTAAATACACTTAGGATTTTATGTTCAACCCATTATAACATGACCCTGACAGACTTTAATTTTAACATTCCCACTTAAGATCACAACTGGGTCACTTTATTTCTATAACACCTCTTAGCCTCTTAGAGCTCCAAATTGCCAAATCTACTGCTAAAACCTAACCTACCTAATGACTACGAGAAAAAGAGGGGGGGTCCCAATTTGCGATGGGGTGATGGTGTGAAAAGGCCACAACATCTGGCGACTCTACTGAGGAAATGTTCCATAACATTTCAAGGATATAACTTCTTTAGAACCAATAATCTTCAATTAATTCCCCTTTCACCTATCAAATGACTAGGAAATACACTCAAAATGGAAGAGACCGTGAATTGAGATAGTAACCTTAATCTTTAGTTACCCATGTGTGTGCAAGTGTGTTTATTTCCTGCTCGACAAGAACGTCGAAAGCTTCTTAGATCCATTGTAATTAGCTATTATATATCCATACTCCAAAAGCATCCTGGATAGAGCCTCGCTACTAGTCAGGCGTCCATAGCCCCGATGAGGTTATCGTTGTGATTTCACCACAACCATTACTCTACTTTCAATGAATTTGTATTGGATAGCACCAGTAGAGATATATTTACGCCCGAAACCAAACTGCCTTGATTTTCCTTTACTTTTCTCATTTTCATTTTTCTTTCTTTTCTTTTGATATTGCTTTCTTTCTTTCTTTTCAAATTTCGTTTTGGCCTATAGGAAATGAAGGTTATAATGGGTTTGGAGGAACCATAGTGGTGTTGAAGCAGACGTATAATTTTCACTAATTCCAACTTCACTTTGAGAACTTTCTAAGGACTTAGAGAAATTAAGTGTGAGTAAAATGTTGTAACTAGAAGACTTAGGCACTTAAAACACAACGAATGACTCCATTCCAAATTTAGTACAAATCATTTTCGAACAACAGGTTATTAGGAACAACTTCCAATTCAAGAGATCCTCGCAGAGAGATATCCATGAAATAATCCGAACACAACCTAAGCGAGAGTATACTAGTGTGTGTTGTCACCTTATTCACAAATGGAATCCCCTCTCAAACCTAACCTACTAAAACAAGGACACCTAAACTATAACTACTAAACCTCAACCTAAAGAAAACTTAACTACTTTAAGGCTAACTAACTAAGCCTAAAAAACGTAAGACAACCTAAACAACTAACTACTGAGGAGGGGGCCACGAAAGATCTCAAGTCAAAGGACTCAAGGAAAACTGACTACCTGGCTCCCAAAATAACCTAAGCTAAGACGACCGAAAGAAAACCTACTCTATGTATAGGACTCCGAAGGAAGTACTAGGTTCGGAAGTAATGCTTGAGGAATTTCCCATTGCCTGATTCTCTCCAGTCAACGTTTTTAGCTTAAAAGTATTCTCTCCCAAAATATTAGAAATTTGATATGGACCCTTCCAAAGTTTGTCAAATTTATCATGATCACCTCATTTTTCATGTGCTTTATCCTAGTATAGAACTAGGTCTGAAATCCTGAAGGCTTTAATCTTGGCATGTCTGTCAAACCATCTCTTCACTACCCCTTGATGTTTCACAAATTTATCTAGGACTTCATCTCTCTTCTCATCTAGTTGTATAAGCTGAGACAATCTCGACTGGACCCTATCCTCATTGTCATAATACTCTTGTAAGAATTGCAAAGTCAAGATTCTCAGTTGGATCAGGAAGAATGGAAATTTTCCTAAGGAACTCTTCATCCTTGTTCTATCTTCCCAAAGGGAAAATTTTAGTTGTGTGTGCCAATCTCTTGGATTCTTGTCTAAAATTTTCTTAATGACAGTCTATAGGTTCTTATTGGTTGATTCTGCTAGGCCATTTCCTTGGGGATAGTAATTAGATGATAATTTAAGTGTAATCCCATTGATCAAATGCCCAGTTAGAAAATTTCAATGAAGAAAATGAAGAACCATTATCAAAAACCAAAGCATAAGGACTTCCAAACCTAGTAATGATTTTCTCTTCAAGAAATTTGATAACAACTTCAGCGATAGAATTCTTTAAGGCTTGGGCTTCCGTCCACCGAGTACACTAGTCGGTAGCGGTCAAAATATACCTATGTTGTGCTGAGGAAGGTGGATTTATTGTACCAATGAAATCGAGTCCCCACTTCGCGAATGGTCTCACCTCGATCACAGGTTGTAGCGGCATCGCAGGAATATTTTCTCGAACAATAGCTATCTGGAAAATGTGGCAAGTCTTCACATGCTTGTGCGTATCTTTGAACAAAGTCAGCCAGTAATAGCCTAATCTCAGTATCTTATGTGTTGTAGCCAAACTCGCCCCATGTCCTATTCCAAACTTATCATGAAAAAATGTTCCAAAATTCTTGCTACCTCTTCCTTTCCAACACACTTTAAGTAGATACCTTCATGATTCTGCTTGTATAACACTGAACCCTACAAATCATAGCTTTTTCTCTTCAATTTCAATGCCTTCTTCTCTATTGGATTCAAATGTGAAGGACATTTGTGATTCAACAAGTAACTGATAATATCCTTATACCACTCATCAAGACGCATCTTCTAGCTCATATGAACTAAGCCTCATCCATCATATGCAATTTTTTGCACTCACTTTTGTCCTCTAACCAGCTTCATTGGTTGAATCTCTATGTCATATTCCTGAATAGTGGCGACCCACTTTTCTCTTCTCTCACCTAGTTCATTCGACATCAATAGTGTCTTCACAACAACATCGGAACTATTGCATGCACCTTGCTTCTCAGATTATAATGTCTAAATTTCTCTGTTGCCTTCACTAAAGCGTAATCCTATTTATCCACATTTGGGTAATTCAATTTCGTATCTTTAAAAGGGGCACTCATAAAAGCAATAGGATGCTCCTCATTCTCCTCGGTCCTTTGAGTAAGAATCACTGCGCACACATGATATGAGGCAAATGAATATATGTAGAATGAATTCTCATAGTTTGGACACTGGTGCCTTAACAATTGCTTCCTTTATCTCTTCAAAATCTCTCCTAGCCTCCGGAGTCCATTCCATCTTCACATCTTTCTTGAGCATATCGTTCATGGGCTTCACTATTTCCACAAACCCTAAAATGAATTTTCTCACAAAGTTAATTTTTCCAAAGAAAGATTTTAGTTCTTTCTTGCTAGCTGGTAAAATCAATTTTGAAATAGCCTCTACTCTTTCAGGATCTATCATAATTCCATTTTCTAAAAGGACATGTCCAAGCAATTTTACTTCCGTCACCCTGAACATACACTTCTTAGGATTGAGAGAGACCCCAAATTTTTTGCATCTCGTAAATACTTTCCTCAAATCTTCAATGTGATCTTCTCTTTTCTTTGAAAACATTGCGATATCATCCATATATACAATAATGAACTTATCTTTTAAGTCCTTAAAGGCGTTAGTCGATGGCTCTCTGAAATGTAGCACCTGCATTGATTAAACTGAAAGGCATCCTTCTGTATGCAAACGTTCCCCACTTGGTGGTAAAAGTTGTCTTCAATCTATCTTCTTCTACAATTACTTGATTGTAACCTGAATACCCCTCCATGAAAGTCATCATTTGTGACCCATTCACTATTTGCAACACTTCATCCAATGATGGCAATGTGTAGTTATCCTTTTCTGAGGCTTTGTTCAGATTCAGATATCCACACATAACCTTATCTCTCCATTTTTCTTTCTCACTGGAACAAGATTGGCGACCCATGTCGAGTGTCGCATTGGGAATATGATCTTTATTGTCAGCAATTTCTTCACTTCCTAATAGATTAAAGGTTCTAGCAAGGGATTGAAAATCCTCTGTCATTTTCTAAATGGCTTCCTTCCTTCCTTCAATGGTGTAGTGTGCATGATAATGGAAGGATTGTATGTCTTCAAATCCTCATAGCCCCATGCTATCACATCTGGAAACTCTCTCGTCAACCTAAGGATGTCCTCTCTCTCTTCAGGAGTGCAAACCTTCCCAATGTGCATAATCTTTGGCTCTTCTTCTGTCCTGAGATTTACCTTCTCACATTTGTCCCCTCCTGAGCTTTGTAGCGTAAGTGGTGCCAAGGAACTAGCTATCTAGGCCAAACTATTTGCTACTTTGTTGTAGGATCTATATCCAAACTTGATTCCAAAAGCATCAGAACTTTCTACTAGATCCCATACAATATTTTGATACATCAAACATTCTTTCTAGCTGGATCATACCCTTTGGTATAACATTAGTCTTCAAGTTCATGATCCCATTTGGATTTATCTCTACCTTTTCAATTATCAATTATTTGAGTTGTGAAAACATTTGTGTTTGCCAAGAAGTCTAATATGTGTTTGTCATCATCAAATACCTAGAAATTGGTTACATTATCTGGTATTGATGGCACTGATGTAAGTTCTACCTTAAAATTCTTCAACCCTTCTAGCATAAGTGGTGCCAAGGAACTAGTTGTCTGGGCCAAACTATTTGCTACTTTTTTGTAGGATCTATATCCAAAAGCATCAAAAATTTCTATCAGATCCCATACTCTATTTCGATACCCGCTTATTCTTTTATCACGGGACGCATATTTCTTCCAAATTTGACATATTATCAAATGTGGAATCCTCTGACACGTGAAGTATCTTTGCTCCTTTGTTGATGGCACACAATAGGCCTAAGATCAAAGCCTCATATTCAGCCATATTGTTTGTACAAGGAAACTGTAAATGATGCACCACTAAGTATGTTTCCCCTAATATGTTGGTCAATTCATATCCAGCTCTTGATCCTTTCTTTGTTTTGGAATCATCAAATCTTAAAGTCCACACTTGATTTCTCTCTTGATGTCTTTTCTGGGGCTCCTTTGATTTTGTATCCACTTCTTCTTTACTTCTTATTGTTGGGGCTTGATTTCTTTTTGCTCACATCTTACTACTTTCAGCTATATGTTCTTGTGGAGGAGTCAACTTACCATTTTGATTTCCTTGTCCTTCTACCCTTAACGGTCCTGGGATTCTTTTATCCACTTGTTCTAAGGCTATCTTGCACATGGAGCAAGATAGTTCAGAATGGAATGCATTGTGAATTCTGCAACTATTGGGCAACAAGAGGTCTCTCACTGAAGTTTGATTTCACAACTCAAGACCTTGCCTACAGCTCTTAGCACAAAATTTCTAAAATTTTCAAAAATCCCTTCTCCTTCATCAGATGATGAGCCTTGATCAATCTCCACAAATACCTCTATTGAATCTTGATTTCTTAGTAGTTTCTTTCCCTTGTCGCCATGCGATACTTGCAACATCAATATTTCTTGTACCCTTGGCTTGTATAAACGAAGATCTGACTCAACAAATAAGACTTCATTGTTTTCTCCATACTCTATAATTGTTATATTCAGTCTCAGAGTGCTCTCAATTCTAATTTGATTTGGAATTCCCATCCATGGTAACCACATATGTGAGAATTCTATGGTTATATAACCATTCAATTTCCTAGTCCAATATCTGCCCAAAATTAGGTCATAGCTATCTAGAATGTCCACAACTGATATGTCAATATGTTGTTCCATCCTAGGATCAGATGCCAGCTGCATATGAATGTTGTTCAACTCGCCCACAACTGGAACCTATGTTTTGTCTAGCTATGTCACCTTATTTGTGTTTGTAGGGATAATCCTCAATCTTCTGCATATGACTAGAGGCATAACATTGCTCGATGCTCCTGAATCTATCAAACAATTATGTAACTAAATAAGTTTGTGTCTCCATAACCATTCAACTTCCTAGTCCAATATCTGCCCAAAATTAGATCATAGCTATCTAGAATGTCCACAACTGATATGTCAATATGTTGTTCCATCCTAGGATCAGATGTTAGCTGCATATGAATTTTGTTCAACTCGCCCACAAGTGGAACCTTAGTTTTGTCTAGTTGTGTCACCTTATTTGTGTTCATAGGGATAATTCTCAATCTTCTACATATGACTAGAGGCATAACATTGCTTGATGCTCCTGAAATCTATCAAACAATTATGTAACAACTTCCCAAAAATCCTTACTGATAGAAGGAATGGAGCGGGTTCATCCTTCCCTTGGTAAAACACAATTGGAGTATCTTTCTTTGTAGTAAGCCTTTTGTCTGTCTCAGTTGTTGTATTGACTTCTTCCATCTTTGCAGCACCCTGCTCTTTTACAGTTGTGTCTTGATTTAAAGTCATTTTGGGCCATGTAGACTGGTTGTGATGCATAGTGACTACTACATATATTCTGATTATTTTAAGAAGCATCCTCAGCCATATTTTCACTCTGCGTTACATTAGATGTGTTATGAGGGGGCCTATTTACCCCATGTGTAGTACTTGTTGAAACTTGACTATGGGATCCTTCATTCTTGTTATCTCTCAAACTACTTAGAAACACATCCCTTACTTCTACAATCTTCATTAATTCAAACAATGGTAAATTTATCTTTACCTTCCTTAACTCTTCAGTTACACTATGTCCCAACCTCTTCAAACTCTCATCATCTAGAGGGTTACTAGTAGCTCTCTCTTTGTCGCTACTCTAGATTCAATTATTACTTTGTGCATTATTCATGTTGTGGCTGCTATTGTTGCCACCCTGGCTATTATGGTTCCCTTGTCACTATTCTAGATACTCCTTCAATTAACCAGGTACATTGCTTGCATTCGAATGGGGAGGAATATTGAAATTGTTAGGAGGAACAGATGAAGTTAAAGGCTCATTATTCCTATTATTCCTTTGATAAACCCTTGGTCCATTTACTTGAGACTGCTAGAATGCATGCACCTCTTTTGTGACTTGAACTAGAACATTGTTATTCAAGGGTGTGAAAAGGTAGTCCACTTCTCTCGTTGGTTCATCTGTACCTGGTGGGAACTCTAAATGTGGTGTCTCCACTGGACCATTAACTGAAGCTGGTGGAAATCTTCCAGTACGTTCTTCATAGGCCTTGAATCTAGGAGGAAATGACAAATCCTCAAAAGTTAAGCACTAGTCATATCTTGTAGTTGGGACAATCTCAAGTTCTGTCACTGGAGGATTCTCTTGATTAATGGATTCATCTACTAACTTCTGAAATAAATTTGAAGCCTTCTTGAATTCTGCACACTAAAGCTCAGAATACTGATTTGTCTCATGTAGCCTACAACATGTTGATAACGCTGCTTTAGCTAGAAATATATTCTTTGTTGGTCTTTTCTCATTAGATGGCGGGTTGTCAAGTAGCGACACCACATTGCCATTGTTAGGAATCATGTTCCAAGTCCTCTTTTGACTGTTGTTATATCCTTGATTGCTTGATTGAGCACAACTATGATGGTTTCCTCCTTGATTATTCCTTTGGTACCCTTTGGTACCCACCATCCAGATTATTCTTTTGATAATTTCCATCTTGATTACCTCTTTGATAATTATTGTCTTGATTGTTTCTTTGGTAATTCCTTTGATAACCACCTTGGTAATTCCCTTGATTTTCTTAGAAGTTGCTTTGCATATTTTGGAGCTGCTTATTTTGATTCCTTAAATATGTGACCTTAGTAGAGAGCTCTTCACTTGTTCAACTAACTCCTTAATCTCATCTTTCTCTTCTTGTGTTTTTGTAGATGTACTTTCACCTTGAAGGTATACTGGTACTATTGGGGGTTCTTGAGATAATGGAGTGCCTAGATGCAGCACGAGTTGGTTTGATGGAGCCTAGTATGGGAGATGTGGAACTTGATTAGCTACAACTGCTGGCCCTGACATATTTTGTTTCATTCTCTTGGATACCTTCATCGCTCTAGCGTAGGCCTCATTCAAATTAGCTGGTTCAAGATGAGAGATTCTTGTGAACATGGATGTTTGAGAATCCAAAGCATTATAGTACATATCCATTGCGCCTTCATCTTGACTCAGTGTAAGGAGCTTGGAATCATGTGTATGCTTTGTGTAAGCAATTATTGAACGAACTAATAGGCTCTTTTTCTTGCCTCCTGACATCTACAAATTATTTGTACAAGTCCAATGGAGTGATGGGGATGCCAAACTTTCCAATGACTACACTCTTTAACTGATCCCATCCGCTTATAGATGAAGTTGGCAAGTGTACAAACCAGTAGAAAGCCTCTTCTCCCAAAGAGTGAGCGAAGAGTCTGCATGCTACATCCTCATGTTGGAATCTCCTATTGCATAATGCATCTTCAAAAATCTTGATGTTCTCTTCTACTGTCCGATTTGGGTCATTCACATGGAAATTGGAGCAGAAGTGTTCAGGATTCTTTAGCAAATCATGACAGTGATTGAATGTGAGAGGTGAAGCGTTGTTTTGAATCCATGGTGCAAGTTACGCCATTGTTGCCTGAGCAGGTTGAATCACTTGAGCTTGAGTGACTTGCTTGGGCTTGGGAAACTTGAACTGGATTTCTTAAAGAACTCACCCAACTTGAAGTGTTACCTACCCAATGATTTCTTCCTTTCTTTTGAAATTGAAACTCAATTAGTTCTTGTTCTCGATGTGGTGTGGATATTAGTATTTTTTGTCTCCTTTTCAATTGTAACTTTTCCAACCTTTCAGGAGAGAAAGATCCAATCTTCATATCCAGCTTTTTGTTCTAATTCTAATTTACTTGATTCCCTCAAAGTTGGATTTCCCTTAGGGGGGGGCCTTTGGACTCTCCTATGGGCTTCCCTTTCTCTTTGTCTCCTTTCTCTTTCCTCACGTTCCAATCTTTCTCTAAGATGCCTTTCGATTCTTTGCCTTTCTCTTTCAAATTCAATACCGACTTCCTCTTCTTCCTCCAATATGGCTCAAGCAACTGTGTAGTGTGTCACTCTCTTTGATTCCAAATGAAAGCTCCCAAATTTGACATGATATCTTCTTGCCTTACGTTTATATCCAAACCTAGTTGCATAACAGGATATTGGGCGTAGGAAGGCAACACCATCTTAGATCATCTTCTCAATTTTGTCTTTTGCGTTCCAAACTTTCTTGATTCTATCTTTCAATCCTTTGAGCCTTCTCCTCCTGTTGCTATAGTACATCAACATCCTACAAATACTAAAGGTTACTACCCCTTTTATCCCAAGCAAGAGAATGGAATGTCAGGATGATGTCACCCTGATATGTGACCCAATTCCCCTTAGGCCGTTGTGGTCGAGAAAGAACCATTCTTCATCATCCTAAGTCTGATTTAACAATCCTTCTAATTTTGCCTTTCACGCTCTAACCTTTATTGGACTTCTCTCTCGATTCTTTGAGCCTTTTCTTCTTCGCCGTCTAATATATCAGCAACTTGCAAGTACTAACAACCACTTTCCTTTAGATTCCAAGCAAGGGAATGAAATGTCAAGATAATGTTGTTCTGATACGACTCCCAATTTTCTTTAGGTAGTTGTGGTCGAGAAAGTCCCATATTACACCATCTTCAACTTGTAAATGCCTCTTGAGTGAACTTTGCACAACCCTCCCTTCTAGCGCTTTGTTGGAGTGAAAATGGAGGGTATCCGTACCATCAGCACTTTGATTTTCTCTACTTTTCATTATTGTGCCTTGCGTGGTGAATTGTTGTGATCGAGTTTGCATTATTGCGTGGTTATCTACATCCCTCATTTAGAAAATATTTTCATTTCAAGTCGTTAGAATAGAATTTGATTCAAGTAGTTTAGTTCAATGAAAGTAATCGTGGATGTTTAATTGATTGACTCGACGAATCCGGGCCACTAGCCTCTTGTAGATTGTAAGTGTGCCTTGTGTGGTAAGTCGATGAATGAAAGTACTTAACTTCAATTAGTATTGAATCTTTAGTTTGCATTCATTTGATGCGATTGAAGAGGTAATATTAATTTGAAAACCATTTGAGTCTACCATAGAAGCTTGCACTAGGTGGGTGGAGTCACTGACGAGATTGTACCTAGTAGAGAGGATTGAATAGTTGGTGTTTCACTTTGAAATGTTGAGTATTTGATTATGCATGTTGCAGTGGAATAAAACTCACATCAACAAAACCCTCATTATGATAATTTTGTTGATTGACTAAAATTTATTGAATCCCTTAAATCCCTATATAGTTCTAATGAATCTCTCCTTTCCCCTATTATAGGGAAAAAGAATAATCTATACGGATGTGACCCTTTAAATCCTTCAACAGTGGTCCTATCTTCAAATCCTCTTTAAAATTTTCTTTCAGTAGCTTCTTATGCTTGTTATTGTTTTGTGTTGTGGGAATTCATTTACTGTTCTATCCAATGGGGCTCCTTGTACTCTTGTCGTGATAATTAGACTTTACTTGAACATATTAATATATATGATGTGAAACAAACAGATCCCTGAATCCAACTCATTGTTGTTTATGGTTTTGGAGTATATATACAGCTAGATATTGTTCAAGTCTTATATTTCCATGCCTTGATCGAGTGGTTGATTGTACTCTCAAAAATCCATTTTCTCTATATAGTACATTGTATGTACAATTATAGTTAGAGACTACATTGGTATTTTACTTGCTTTTCATGTTTACCTAAATAATAGTGTTCCAACATTTCTAAATGTCAATGGTATGAATATAAAATTTCATAGTTGGATACTTACATGTATCTGATCAAAATATTTTTTACAGTTGTTCTTCTATAAAAATGATAAAATTTGGGACAATATTCATGCTTTTCTTACTTAAGTATGGGCATCATGTTCTAATAGTATATAGTTTTTATAACCATGGGTTTTCTGTTTCAAGTTCATTATTTAAACCAAAACTTGTGGAATGGGCTTGAAGGATTTGTCAAAGATATATTTGAACAGATCCAATCCACTGTTAGGGATGAAAGCATCCCTTACATATGATGACACAACTTATAGGTCATTTTCTAACAAACTCTTACCTGATGCTTTCTTAAACCTTTTGGACAACCCAAGAAATTGGTCTATCAAGTCTGATCAACTAGGCTTTTTTGGATGATTTGAAAGACATTTTTGAAGAGGATAAAACTAGAGTTTCAATGAGCAGAAATATTCATGACACAATAACACTTAAATATACAAATGGAAAACAAAAACCCTAAAGTCTTTAGATATATGAACCCTTCAAATTAAGCTACACTCCTTTCTGGCCCGGATGCAATGATTCACAACTCAAATAACAATGCAATGTACAGAGGCCTCTTATGTAAATCACCTGGTCAATTGGAAGAAGTTTTGCACTATTGCAAATTGTGGATAGCTCCATGATCTACATTCATAACTTTTCATACCTCCCAGAAAAATGTAAGCCTTTTGATTGGAATCTAGTGACTCGATATTTGAATGCAGTTGAATCACACATGGCGCTTTGAATTTATTCAATGAATGAAGGCAGAGCAGATTTGCACACAAGAAAAATAGCACTTTAATGCTGGATATAATGGCTTCTGATAAATTGTTCAGTCATGTTTCTATGGGGAAAAAACAATTGGACTCAAGTTTGTTCACGAATCATTTACAGAGATCATGGAATTCAAACATTACACATAAAAGAGCAATACAGTTAAAAAACAAATCCCTTCAGGCACCATTTATTCATTCATTTCACATATGAGGTTGAAAGAGGCTCAAAACATTTATTCAATGTCATGTCCCTGACATAAGATAGACATTACCCTTGAGAAAATCATCTTATTTAAGACTTCACAATTTTCTCAGAGCAAACTCACTCATTTACAGAGATCATGGAATTCAAACATTACACATAAAAGAGCAATATAGTTAAAAAAACAAATCCCTTCAGGAACCATTTATTCATTCATTTTACGTATGGGGTTGAAAGAGGCTCAAAACATTTATTCAGTGTCATGTCCCTGACATAAGATAGGCATTACCCTTGAGAAAATCGTCTTATTTAAGAATTCACAATTTTCTCAAAGCAGACTCACTCCAGTACACACAAGGAGGTCATTTCCTTTAAGGACCAGTGGAGAAGTAACAACCCCTAGCAAACTGTATGGCATCAGAAAAAATTAAATTAGCTAAAGGTGACCCATTAATACTAAGCAGAGGTTAAATAAGCAGCAGTTAACAAAGGCTGACCCATTAAGAATAAATAGCAGTAAATTAAACTAGTAATATAGCCCTGACTAATCTAAGAACCGGTCATAAGAGATGACATATAATCAGGAAGAGGTGCGATAAGAGAATCGAGGAGATACTGTAGGAAGGGACATGCCTCTTCCATTCAAAGAGAGAAGGTATAAGAATGTCAAGGGATCGTCTCCAAGAAGCATTAATCTGAGCAATGTAAACACATAAGACAAGCAATAGACAGCCATCGAGCAGAATATTAATTATAACATACCAGATTGCAATAAAACTTTCAGTTATTGTGGTATGAGAGAATAATTATACTGCTGATGAACATTTGAATGCATTCAAATATCAATATTTTACTGCAGACTTTATCTCTGACATATTTGTATGCTTTGAGTAGACCAATGCAATGTAAATGTATGTTTATATCTATACAATTGATAATACCATATACCTGCAAAAATAAACCATATTAGGAAGGAGAGGAAGCACAAAGAGGGGAACAATGAGGCCTCACTAAGTACACCACCTCATGAGATCTGTTAAGGACTGCATGAGGCCAAGGGGGTTGGAGTTTCCTCTCCTATTCGTAGTTAAGGGCACTCTATAGAAATCTTCCCTCTGAGCCTATATAGGTTAGTAATTTCAGGTAACTAAGATATGGATTCTCAATCATAAGAGGAGAGAAGGATAGTGTGATGGAGAGGAACACTGTATAAACTCTGCTAGGTATGCCACCTCATGCGACCACATGAGGCCAACGGAGACAGAGTTTCCACTCTTGGGCCTAGGGCCAAAGATAATTAGGGCACCTCATCATGTATTTCCTATCTCAACCCTCATTATGGATTGGGCCCATGAAAATTATGTTCTATAAGTGTATGTCTCTGTTAACCCTAATGAATGTAGTACATGTATTATGATTATATTATTAACTAATTTGGTTGACAGTGCCAAGACATGCTTATCTTATCTTATTCCTAGGTTAGGGTTATATCTCTAACTATATTGTGTTCCTTGTTTCATTTAGATTTTGTGAATTTAGGGCAAATTACAAGGTAATCCAAGAAAGGGACGTTACACATAGCACAGTGAAACAACTGTTTTCCCATCACTAGATCAACCTTTTGGGAAGCTAAGGGTAATAAAAAGAATCCACCTCTTATTTTTCTAAAGATACAGAGATTGACTGGTCCAACTACCCAGTAATTGATTTTAGTTATATGTGGATATAAAGGAACAATTTCCTTAGCAAAAAACAAGAATGCCAAATAATTGGTACGAGAAACCTGTCATAGCACCATCCATGTGATTCTTTGTACCAGATTTGAAGAAAGGGTCACATAGATATGATTTTGTTTACTTGTGTTTGCATGGACTTTGACAACTTAGATATGAACCTTACTGGAGGGAAGGTGAGCTGAAAATGATAAATAAATAGAGTTTATGGGAAAAAGTATGTTATCAATGGAGGGAGTTATTCTAGTTACGTGCCCCTATTCTATTCCAACTATCTACTAAAATAAATATACAGTTTTTCAAACGTCAAACACTGCTCATCCAATAGCCGTGAATGAAATATTTTATATCAGCTATTCCTTTCAATCAATCTATGTTGGTAGAAAAAATATTAAAATAAAACTATGACAGAAAATATAAAATTTAATAAAAGTAATTTAGACAAATTATCCTCTGATTAAACTTATCAAGACATGTAGAAATAGATGGCCAGCCATCTGTATACAATATCATTTTCTATTCTTTATTCAGTCCAGTGTTAATAAACATGATGATACGATATGACTAACCTGTTATAACTTCCATAAAACAATACACCCACCTACGTGTTTCTAAAATTTTATCTTGTAAAATGAAGTAAACTAGCACCTGCACTGTTAAGAGTTGGTTTGGCAGGAAACAACATTTTATGAACTGAACTCTTTGGGGCTTGAAAGCCCACATGAGAGGTTATCAACTAATTATCTTGTTCGCAAACTAAAACCAAATGAATACAAAATTGATTGATGAGTGACCACTTACTGGCCACTTTTATAAACTGCAACTAACCTTTGATCTCATGCGATGGCTCATACTGCACTTGCACTTAAGGTTAGTTGGATTCAAAGAAAGAACCATCTAGTTAGTATAATGTGTGGCATTGGATATCCATTCCTCTGTACACTGGTACTTGAAAACCACTTTATGGTCAAATCAAAATTTACTCTATGAAACTTGAAATCAGGTAATTCAACTACTCAATCTTCTCTCTTATCCATTTGAGGGAAGAAACAAATCTTAGGGTGTTTAACTAGAGAAT
>MU226185.1:2158357-2174108 GCA_018584345.1 Thuja plicata | reverse complement strand
AAAACTTCAAATGAATTGTAAATTACAATATAAAGTTTTATTTAATTTTTATTTTAAATGTAATATAAAATAGTATTATTTTTTATATTAGATATTAAATATTAAATATTCAGTTCAAATTTAAAAATGTAAAGATAATTATTAAATATTAAAAAAAGGTAAAAAGATAGAAAATAATGTAAATTGCAAAACTTGTTTGAAGGGTAGTGAAGACGAAATCACTTGTAATATGAGGGAAAGCTAGGACAAAATTCATTTGATAATATAAGGTGCAATTCTCCACTTTTCTCTGATGTTGTAATTTTTTTTTATGTTGTGTTGAATTACAAATTTTATTTTTTTTCAATCGAAATTCTTATATATTAACTTTATGATATTGAGAAAAAAATTCAAAGATAGAAAGCAAGAATACAATAGACCTAGGATATTGTGCATTGTTAAATTCTCTCATAATTTTGATATGATGCTCTTAAAAAAATTCATTATAAGCCTAAAATGTAATAAGGAAAAGCGTGAGGGTATGCAATTTTTCCATTAAAATATGGTGCAGTTATAGATGGAGGGTCCAAGGAAATAATTGTTTAACTATGGATCCTTGGACATATAAACCACTTCATCATCCAAACACATGACAACATGGTAGGAAAACATATAAATGTGTTCATTGGATATTCATATAAGCTACATGTATTGTGTAAGAAGGCATTGTATCACATAATAGATTAAATATATTCCTAGATCGAGGACTTAGTGCTCAAAAATAGCAACTACAAGAATATAGCTCCACCTTACCATAGGGATTACATAATGCAAACATTCCACAACTCACTCCAAAACATTCTCACATACCACTAATTTGTAGCGTGTTCATTTTCTCTAACTCATCCTTGTTTTGGGTCTTTTGCCTAGTCCACACTCTCTACTTATGTGCTCTCTTAATTTTGCATACTAATAAAATCTTAGTTTTTCTACTCCTCTAACCCTCCTTGCACACTCTCTTGTCTTCATTCTATATTTGCATCCTATATTATCTTTCACTACTTCATCTCTATCATGTTTTCTACCTCACTATTGCATTTTCCATTGCCATCCTCTTACTCCTTTTTCTTCTAACGTCTTCCTTGTTCTTGAAACAATCTCCAATAATCCTTATATAGCATCCACATGCTCCCCCAGATCATTTGTGTCAACTAAAAGGTGGTGCATAACTCTAGGCCACATGAAACATGTAGTCAATCACACCATGGCCATAAATCATATGTAGTGATGTATAAATAAATTTTCATCATGTGTCTATTATCATAGGATCTCATAGACCTAATTTATCTCCACAAAAATCTCTTTGTCAGCACACATCCCCCAATTGTTGAATCGAACTCCCAAACTTCAGAACAAGTATCAATTATGTAAACCACTCACCTAATCTTATCTCAAAGACCTACATATGCCTTTGTGGTGAACCAAATCTTCTACAATTCAAATACAACATGTCTCATCCTACTGTATATAACCTCCAAATAGTGTGACCATATAATCAATTATGGTGAATTATGGTAGTCACTAATGGAACCCCCTAGTAACCTGCAATAAAAACATAATAATAAAAAATAATATCCATTAAAATAAAATGAATCCAATATCTTTTGGATGCACAAACATTAGACTCTTGTGGTTAACTAAAAAGTGGGCCTCTCATTTGGCCCAACTATCCTTCTAGTTGTCTCACATGCAGTGTTCTTCTTGCACATTAACTTGATAAGTTCAGTGAATTGGTTACAAATCCTTGATATTGCCTCAAAAATTTGTGATTTATTCAAGTTATCTTTGCAAGCCACCTCTTTGATATGTCTGATTATATGCTCACAAAATACTTTACCACCTCGATGATCAAAAACTTGTTGCCTCGGGTCAATGATCTACCTAGAAGCTTGCATCTACCTTACAGTTAGAACTCAACTAAGAGCAAGATGTCTCAAATAAAAAAACTCGCTCTGCTACCACTTGAAGCAGACACAAATACAAGGTCTAGAGAAAGGAATTCCTTATTGTTTATCCTTATAAATATAAATCACTCTCTCATTTGAATGCATTATCACAACATGCTAAGAAAATACATAAATACATCAATTCAATATTTTAATAAGTTACATCTTGCCACAATAGGGCATTGTGCCACATAGTGGATTATATATTTTCCTCGACAAAGGACTTAGTGCACATAAATAAAACTATGAGAATATATATCCTCCCTACCACGGGTCTTACAAAATGAAAGTATTCTACAATACACCCTTTATCCATTCAATCGAGCCACTCATTTGTAATATGTTCATTCTCCAAGGTCCTCGCCCTCATTTTGGTTCTCCTTTCTTATCCACAAACTCTACTTTCACACTCCCCTTATTCTCCATACTAATATCTTATTAGTTCCACCACTCCTCTAATCCTCATTAGTGTTGGCAAGAGACACTGCACAAATGCTTGGATGTTTTCATTGATGGAAACGAATCTTAGTGTACACATCTACATGATAGATGTTGATCCAATCGGAAATCTTTTTGAAGATTTGGCTAAGTCTGGTGAAGAATAGAGAATACAAGTAGTATTTGATATTTGGTCTGGTACGTACTTCCAATTCATTATTTTGAGGCACAAATCTATGGAAAGATTTTTTAATGTATATTCTATCATATTCCTGATTTGTGAGTTCTGGTATTTTTGGGTGTGCAAGTTAGAAAGTTTTGTATATCAATTTTGGGTTAACAGTGAAGAACAACATCATGGTGTAATATATCCTTATGCGGATCTGATGAATTGATTTTGGTGATTAATTTTGTGATCAAGAATGATCAGGCAACTTTTGGGATAGTGTGTGTTGGATTGTTTTGGTTTGCATTGATGTTTACACTTAGATCTAGTTGACTGATTGTACACATTTCACTATTTTGATAAGTGTTCTTGAGGCCGACTTGTAAATAGTATAATCTTTTGTTGAGGATATGTAAAATTGATATGTTTGGTTATTTCGACATGGATGATATTTTGTGGAAGGTGATTATATCGATTGTGTGCAATTTCACGTGCACAAGATAATGGTTTGAGGTCAGATTCATAGAAGATCAATGAGGTGTATGGAGTTGGTATTTTATACTTAACTGGAACTAGACTTTAGCATTTGTAGATGTTGTTTTTCAGTTCAACTTTATTGTGGCATTGTAATTATCTCATAGGTAGTGAGCCTCTCTTTTGTATTTGAGTAGTGAGCTATAGGCAATGTGTTTGAATGCATGTGCATTCCTTTTGTAAACTCCTAACAGGGTATAATACTTCTACAGAGTATTTTTCATTTGTGGGTTCATCCCCACCGTAGTTTTTCCCTTGACTGGGTTTCTCCGATAAAATTCTTGGTGTTATGGTGTTTTGGATGTTTGCATAATGCTTTAGCATTTTATTTTTCATCTTATGTGTTAAGTGGATTAAGAATCGGGTTAATAAAGTTAAAAAGTGCAGAACACTAATTCACACCCCCCACTCTCAGTGTTCCTTAATTCCAACAATTGGTATTAGAGCCTATTTCCTCGGAGGAAGTTTATCAGCTTGAGGAAGATCTTGATAGGTGATTCAATAGATTCAGACAGTATTCAACAACAAATCCTTGTTGCACTTGAAGATCTTGATCAATCCAAAGATGAAGTCCTAGAGTTGAGGAAGAGACTCAAAGATGTTGAGAGTTTCATTCAGACATTGAAAGGACAACTGAACAAATACACAAATAAGAGGAAAGAACATTGTGAGAAGATTAAGCAGGAGGAAAGCACAAATGATGATCAAGCCTTGAAGGAGAAGACAGAAGAATGTGAGAAGCTTCTTAAAGGCAAAGAAGTTCTGAAACATGAGATGAAATATGTGGTGATGAAACTAACCAAGGAGATTGAGGAAATGAAAAAGAATGAGGAGAATCGTGATAAGTCCCTGAAGAAAAAAAATATGATGAATGTCACAAACTTAATTGTGAGATTGGAGAGCTGCAGTTTGAATTGCAAGAATCAAAACACAATGAGGAAGTACTTTCCAAGCAGATTGAAATTCTTAGGAATGAACTTGCCACAACAAAATAGTACAAGGAGAAATTCATGATTAGCGTAGCTAATCTTGTGCAGTTTTTAAAAGTCATAGGATGAAAGGTAACACACAAGGTCTTGGATTTGAGAAAGGTGAAAGCTCCAATTTTGGTCAGTGCAATCATCAGTCAAACAATCTGAAGAACAAACCTAAAAGGTCTCCGATAAGACAGCCTAATGCTCAATCTCTCATTGGTAAATACTTTGTGTGCGATAAATTTGGTCATAAAGTTGTTCAATGCAGAAATAGAATATCTTTTTTGGGTTAATGTTTCAAATGAAATAAGTATGGTCATAAATTAAGTGAATGCAGAAGTGTGGTGAACAATACTTTTAATAGAGGGAATGTTAGATGCTTTACATGCAATATATTTAGACACATTTCTAATTAGTTTAGATCAAAAGGAAACCAAATAAATTACAATTATGGACAATCAAATGTGGTGTGTTGCGATTGCAAGAAATATGGTCACATTATAAAATATTGAAAAAGAAAGAATGTGGACTAGAAGGGTTCAACAGATAGGAACAATGAGCAGAATAATGATAAGGGAAAAGGAAAAGTAACTGCGGATGAGATCAAGAAGGAGATGAGTAAGAATTGGGTGAAGAAGAGTGAGCATGATGCAGGAAATGGGTGCACACCTAAATCTAGTGTTGGAAATTCCTTTGCAAATTTAATTTAGGCCTCTGGCCTGGGGGAATTTTTCAAGAAGATCTTTCAAACCCCTTGATATCAATGATAAATTGAATGCGACAGGTTGATATAGTTGTGTTGGGATATTGCAGATGTTTTGGAAGAATTTTCGGAAGAAGATAAGCTGAATTGAAGATCCACAAGAGAATTTTTAAGAATCAAACAATGAAACAAAGTATCTAGTGGAGTTAGGACAAAGTGCATTTATTGCAACAAAAAGTAGATATGTGAATGATAAAAGGTAGTTATGCTTCATCATTTGTCACTTTGCATTTGTGAAAAAAGTGAAAGGAGAGCTCTACAAGCCATTTTCAGTGAGATTGAAGGTGTGAAGAAGATTCCCATGCAAACCTAGTTCGGCGTAAAGGTATTTTTCTAAGAAGTTTGAAATCTTGCATTTTCATATATGGATACACCAAGAATTGTTGATATCATTGAATGTCCTAGACCTGAATTCAAGAAACCTCCTTTCAAATCAGTAGAATATGAACCACTAGGTGCATTTTCATCAGTTCCACATGGTGTTCTTCATGGCAAAGGCATTAGGGCTTACATACACACAAATTTTAAAATTGTAGGAAGTTCCCATTTGTTGAATCTTTATTTGAAGAAGCTATCAATTCATTCTAAGCTGAAGGATGAGTTCAAAGTAATAGAGGAGAAGAAATTCACACAGGTTATCAAATTTTCATACTTTGATAAAAATGAATGGGTTAGATATGTCTTGAGTCAGATTCATGTTGAATTCATGTGGTTGGAAAAGCCTTATAAGATCAGTAAGGAAGTAATTAGAGAGGTAACTGGATTATGGTCATATTGTGACTTACCTATTTTGAAATTTTTTAAGAATCAAACAGTCACAGATGCTACATGTGCAAAATTTGATAAAAGGGCAATGTCTATAAATGATATCATTGAGTCAGATGTGAAGTTTTCATCAATGGTTATTAGATACAAAGTTTACAATTTGAGTAGAGATAATTTGGTGTTAGGTATGACTATCTATGCAGTCTATCAGATGATTAAGAAGAATGTAAAATATGATTTATGTGAGCTGCTACAGAGTCAATTAATGGAAAATTTGGCAAAGATGAAGAAGGATAAGAAGTGCCCTTTTAAGTATGGTACTGTGATCATGTGCTTATTCTTCTACTTCATGAATGAGGTTCTGGTTGTAGGTAATGTGCAATGGGCAAATGACAAACCTATAGTTGTGCGGATTAGAGACTTTCTATATATGGTTGACAACAAATCTAGGAAGAGCACTCTATGAGGTTTCTTTAAAGATTTTCAGACTAAGATACAATCTAAGGAAATGATCCCTAAGTATATTGTGGAAAAGTATGAGGACGCTATTTTCTTCATGGTATAAATTGATCAATGTCTAATGGAAGCAGTGGAGCCTAGGACATCATGGATCAATGCCTGTGGGGTATGAGGTTGATGAGAAAATTTTGGATGTATATGCTCAACATCTGTGGAGTAAACCTGTTGATCCTATAGAGAAGATATTTGGTACTTATAAGGAAAAAGACTTGAAGTTGCATACTGTATCGTCAAAAAATGGAAGCACTTCCATTTAGGACTGGTCTATCCCTCTGAGTAAGTGGTTTGGGGTCATGTCAAATGCCTTGAATGGTTCTTTGAATTGGATTTGGTTTTTCCATTGTTCTGCCTTGTTTTCCACTTCTCTCTTACCTATTTATGGCATCCTGCTCTGAGATCTTGAGGTTCTTGACCTCAGGGTCAAGGTTGACCTCAACCTTGACCTAGGTCAAGGTCAACCTCAACCCTGACCCAAGGTCTAAAATTCAAATTCCAAGGATTTTTGGATGTCGAGGTTTGGAAAGAATTATTTCTCGCTTCTGGGTCAACTGTTTCAGACTCCGAAGTAGCAAATCTTAAAAATATAATTAATATAGGTACACTTCTAGGGGTATAGGCCTAATTGGAAATTAATTCTCTTATGTTAGCCTCTCTAGAAGTTTGTGCCCTAGACTTGTATATAAGGAATCCTTTCTCCTCTCATTTTCTAAGCACAAAGAATCAAGAAATCTATGCAAGAAATCTACTGAAGGATAATCTAAGATATCAAAGCATTCAAGAATTCAAGCATTGAATTCAGCAAGGAGACCCATTAGTAGCCATTGAAGGATTCAAGATCTATGGAGCCCTCTTGTTAAAGATTTCTGCATCCATATTCATTCAATCTTCTTCCTATTCCAAGATCCATTCAAGATTGGTGTTGAAGATCTAAAGGCAATTGATTTGAGACATCCTACATCATACATCCTACATTCTAAATTCATTTGGTGCATCGATAATTGTAGATCCAAGGATTTGAATCCTCCACAAGGGTTTCAACATAAGCAAGGTGAATTGTTCTATTTACTTTGTTTATTACTGAAATTTTAATTCTATTATAAGGTTAATTCCAAAAATGGGGTTTGACCAAGGTAAACCCCTCCCCCCCAAAAAAGAAACCATTCTTATTGAAGGTACAGGTATGAAACAACAAATTACAGAGTAGATTTGGATACCCTTTTCGGCTAACTTTCAAGATCTACCAACAAAATTTTCGTCGGAGCCGCGCAGGTCAAGGTCAACATAAAGGAGTCAAGGTTAACCTGCATCTGGGTCAAGGTTGAACTTGCACAGAAAATAAAAATATTTCTGGGTTTTCTCTGTCTTTGTGTTTCTGTACCAGATCTGATTGTAGAAGTTCCAAAAACTCAGTAAAAACATCAGAAATCAACAATTTCCAGATCGACTATACTTTGAGGTTATTATTTGTCTTCAATTCATTTCAATTAAGGTTTTAATATTTTCATATCTATCTCTCTCCTTCCTTCTCTCTCCACTCTCTCATACATGACCCCCATAAACTGGGAATGTAAGGTTTTCCTCTTTCTTCTTATTTCCAATTGATTGATCCATTTGTGCATTGACCATTTTCTTGTGGTTAATCAATTTGGATCTTTCCTTTGTCAATTTGGGGCTAGGAGGAGAATCTTACCTTTCCCAAAACCTTTCAAATGTACAGACCATTAATTAATCATTTTATATTTTTTCTCCTTACAATTTGGTGAACCCGCTTACGAGAACTCTTTCTTTTGTGGTGTTAGATTTACATTTCATGTTAGATCTTGCATGCATATTAGATTAGCCTTCTTTTATGTTCTTGCATTTAAATTTTCTTAATTTAGTTCATTTACATTGCATTAGTGTATGAGCTTTACTACCTCTAGTCCTATTTATAATATCCCGGTTATAAGAAGTCACAGACTTATGGGTTCCTTTGATCCAGAGTCTTCCTCTCCTTTCCTTAAGATCTTAGATGACAAATTGATTACTCATGATTCCAATCCTTCTACGGAGCATAACTCTTCTCACTCATCTCATGATGAGGATGATGCTTTAAGAGTTCCTCCTGAACAATTCCAAAAACTTTCAACTGAACTTGATAAGATGGGAAATTGGCTTATTCAAGAAAACCATAGTCAGGATTCTATTCAAGCTATAGAGGACCTTAAGAAATTCCTTCATGATAGTGATCAAGGTATTAATCTCTTATGTGGTATCACTCATCTTATGCATTTAAATGTCAAACCTTTAGCTCAAGAAGCTCAATATTTAGGATTCACTCCTCCTGTCACTAGTGTGGAACCTTCTTCTATTCCTTTACCTAGAAATCCTACCTATACTCCTCCTTTAATGACTACATCTCTTCCATATTCCAATCCTGTAGCTTCAAATATTCCACTTTTATCTCTTCATGTGAGCGTTCCATTGATGTCTCTACCTACCTCACAACCTTCTTACCATAGTGTTCCTTTTTCCTATTCTAACCCTCTTCCAACTATGGTTCCAAGTGTTCCACCAATTGTGTCTTCCATTCCCATCACTTCTAACACTTTTCCTACTGTTCATAATGTTTCTATGCCTCCTATTTCTTCTAATGATTCCACAATCATTTGTTTGGCTCAAACTGTGTCTTCTTTACAACAACAACTTGCATCCTTAACTCAATCCAAGTTTAGTATTCCTACATGTGACATGGGTAGTCCTTTATCCCTAGACATTATTCATGCTACTATCCCTCACCAAGCTGATATGCCTCGTCTTGAGAATTACAATGGTAAGGGAGATCTTGTTACTCATGTTAAAACATTTCAAATCCTTTGTAGTGACTATGCTCATGACCATAGGATTTTAGCCAAGTTGTTTGCTAGAACTTTTTGTGATAAGGCCTTGCAATAGTATTGTTCCTTGCCTCCTTATTCTATTGATTCTTTTCCAAAACTTGCTAATGCCTTTATCCAACAGTTCCAAAATAACATTGGTTTGCAAGTGTCCTTAACTGATTTGATGCATTTTAAACAAAATACTAAAGAAAAATTGATTGAATTTATTGGTAGATTTAAGCATGTGTATGCTCAAATTTCTTATTCAGTTCCAGATATTGATATTCAGCATATCTTTATTTCATATTTGCAAAAGGATGTTAGAGATAAGATTTTGCTTACTGAATTTACCTCTTTTCAACAACTTTGTGCAGTGCTTCATCATTATCAATTACAAGTGAGTCAATTTGAGAGAAACACTCCAATGTCTCATGTTCCAGTTGATAAGAGTGATATTTCTCCTATTCCCAACAAGTTTTAGAAACCTAACAATTATGTCAAGATAAATAAGCAAGCAAACACATTTGTTGATCAAGTCGTTGTTGCATCCAACAATGCCACTTTTGCATCCACTTCTTTTTGGTTGAATCGTACGTTTACTCATCTTTCTGAATCTTTACATTATATTATGAGTAAGTTGTTGAATGCTAATATGATTACTTTACCTCCTATTTGACATCTTCTGCCTTTTATTATGGCATCCAAATCCTTTGATCCCAAATCCTTTTGTCAATACCATCATCAGAATGGCCATGATACTGAGAAGTGTTATTCTCTAAAACATAAGGTTGAAGACTTAATTGATTCTAATGCTTTATCTATTGATAATTTTGATGGCAGTGGGAACAAATATGTCTCCTCCTAATCAAAACCTCCAAATCTATATGAATCCTTTGCCTACACATGAAACTAATACCATTGTTCGACCATCTTCTGTGGATATTGTTTATGATTCAAAGATGGAGGATCTCAATCATATTGTTAAGCATATGGAGCATCTTGTTTTGTCTCAACCTGTATCTCCACCCCAGCCTCAATCTCAACCTCCTGTTCAAGTTCCTCCATCTCAACCTCAACTTCAAGTTCCACCTCAACCTAAACCTCAAAAACAACCTAAGAATAAAAGACCTAGGGAACTCTTGATCACCTTTGATGATTCTGAGATTATTAAAGCTCTTGATGGTCCCCTCTACATTTATGCTAGGATTGCTAAGATACCTACTCGTGGTTTTCTTGTTGATCCTACATCCTTAGTCAATGTCATTACTGACGAGAATCTTTTTTCAAATAACTTACAACATGATTGTTATAATACATTTGATGTGTGGATCTAAAATTGTAATGGTTTTCTCTATCCATCATTTGGTTCTATTAACTTGCCTATGGAACTTTGTGGTAAATTTGTGGACACTACCTTCATTGTTGTCCCTACTTCTGACTAGTTTCAAGTTAAGCTTGGTTTTCCTTGGTTGACTTCCATGCATTTCGTTGCTTCTCCTATCCATAAGAGTATTAAGTTCATTCATGATGAAGAAGTGAAAATAATTAATCATAGTTTATATCAACCTTCTAGATCTAGGGATTGTGCTACCCTTGACTTCTTTTGGCCTTCATTACCTAATTCATGTTCTTCTCGATCTGATTACCTTTTTCGCTCATATCAAGCCTATAAACATAGCAAGATTTTTGAGTTAAGCATGCCTTGGATGGATCTTAACCTTGGTATTTTTCCTATGCCTTCCATACCTCCTTTATACATTGCTTCTAGTTATGTTAATCAAGATCCTAGTATTGCTCTTCAACCTATTGAGAATCTTACTAATCCTCCTATAGAACCTGTGAAGGAGCCAGTTGTTGTTCCTCCTAGTTCTCAACATATTTCAAACAAGACAAAATGTAACCGATCTGCCAATGAACGTCGTAAGAAGCATCAGGATCAAGCTAAGGCTTGTGCCTCTATTATTTGAAGTTCTTTACCTTATTTTTCTCAGCCTATGCCTGATGTGTTGGAAGAAGTTAATAATGATGCTAAGATGAATGATTATGATGATTCTATTTGTATCTTAGATTCTATTTTGATTAATCTTGATGAAGAAGATACTCTTGATGATTCTAATGATGAATATGAGACAATTGATATTGATACTGATTTCCCTAATATGCTTTCAATATAATTGATAATTACACCTAGTATCGAACATCACAATTCTCAAGAGGATCCTTGTTTGGAACTGGCTATTATTCCTACTATGTTGGATATTTTCCCTCTTACAATTTTCCCACCTTCCCTAAATGATATAGGCCGAGATGGGGAGAGTAGGCTATGCGCTTGATTGGCTTGTCCTCCATGGTAGCCTTTTATGTGTTTTCCTATTGTATTGTTATTTTCCTCTAATGTGTTTGCTAAATGTTTGTTAGATTCTTTTATACGACCCTTGTTACTTTGTTGGTGCAAGGTGATAAAGGAATCAAACCTATTGTACTATTCCTCTATATGTATCTCTATTCTTCTATATGTTATTTTCATGTTATGTTGTACCTGTGCTATTGTTCGTAATTGTTTTCCTTGTGTAGTCCGCTTGGATTTGCGACATGGTAGCACTGATTCTTTTTGGTCTCCATGTTGTGGTCCAAAAAGACTCTTCTTCATAAATCTTGCATTTTCTTTCCTCCATTGTGATTTTAGTTCTATTTTCTTTGGGGAAATATGTCAATTCATTTGTGTGTGTGTGTGTGTGTGTGTGTGTGTGTAATCTTATGATCATACTGACCCCACGATAGGTAGATCCCTTCTGTGTTCTGTGTATGTTTATGTGGTATTTCCTTTGATTTGTCTTCGCTTGGGGGCATCTTATAGTGGAAACGTAATCAGTGGAGATGTTTATGTTTCTGTTAAAGACATTGCTCATGTTAAAGTGTTAGCAGCAACAACTTTAATGTGGGGGCATACACTTTGCTCACTTTTTGCACACACGCACTTTCAAAATATTTTAAAACTTAAAATTTTTTTCCCTTTATGGATTATATATATATATATAATCTTATGATCATACTGACCCCACGGTAGGTAGATCCCTTCTGTGTTCTCTGTATGTTTATGTGGTATTTCCCTTGATTTGTCTTCGCTTGGGGGCATCTTGTAGTGGAAATCTAATCAATGGAGTTGTTTATGTTTTTGTTAAAGACATTTCTCCTGTTAAAGTGTTAGCAATTAATTTAACATGGGGGCATATGCTCTGCTCACTTTTTTCACACACGCACTTTCAAAATATTTTCAAACTTAAAACTTTTTTCCCTTTATGGATTAGAGACTAATCCTTAAAGCATGGATTTTTACCTTATAGGATATCTTGATCCCTCCAATTTCAATTTACAAAGTTTTGATCCCTTAAGGTCAGAAGGTGTCCTTAAGACTAGATCTCTCTAGTTTTGGCTTTTCTCTTTTGGAATAGAATATTCCTGAGAGTGAATCCTTGATAGGTTGACTAGTGAGTAGCCACATTCACTAGGCGGTTCAACTCCATCTTTCTAGTTGTACTGTTTCCTTGTGTGATTCACAATGGGACATAGTTTTTCATTGGGTGAGGTAATCACACCCTCTCTCTCTTTTTATTTAACTGATGATGTATCTCTTATTGTAATCTTAGGGTTGACAAATACTTGAGTCCCTAGGGGCTTGAGGATTGCTTTGTCCCTTCGATTTTAATAAGATTATCTTTTCTTTGTGATCTCCTTTTCCAATAGTTTGCATCGAGTCCATACTCTTGCTAAAGTGGGGGCTAAATGTATCATTGGAAAATGGAAGCACTTCCATTTAGGACTGGTTTAGCCCTCTGAGTAAGTTGTTTGGGGTCATGTCAAACGCCTTGAATGGGTCTTTGACTTGGATCTGGTTTTTCCCCTGTTTTGCCATGTTTTCCACTTATCTCTTACCTATTTCTGGCATCATACTCTGAGATCTTGAGATTCTTTACCTCAGGGTCAAGGTTTACCTTCTAGGTCAAGGTCGACCTTGACCCTGACCTAGGGTCTAAAATTCAAATTCCAAGGATTTCCGGATGTCGGGGTTTGGAAAGAATTATTTCCCACTTCCAGGTCGGCTCTTTCGGACTCCGAAGTAGCAACTCTTAAAAAGATACTTAATATAGGCCCACTTCCATGGGTATAGGCCTAATTGGAATTTAATTCTCATGTGTCGGCCTCTCTATAAGTTTGTTCCCTAGACTTGTATATAAGGAAGCATTTCTCCTCTTATTTTCTAAGTACGAAGAATCAATAAATCTATGCAAGAAATCTATGGAAGGATAATCTAAGCTATCAAAGCAATCAATCATTCAAGCATTCAATCCGTCAAGGAGATCCATTAGTAGCCATTGAAGGATTCAAGCTCTAAGGAGCCCTCTTGTTGAAGATTTCTCCATCCATATTCATTCAAGCTTCTTCCTATTCCAAGATCCATTCATGATTGGTGTTGAAGATCTAAAGGCAATTGATTTGAGATATCCTACATCCTATATCCTACATTCTACATTCATTTGGTGCATCCATACTTGTGGATCCAAGTATTCGAATCCTCCACAATGGTTTCAACATAAGCAAGGTGAATTGTTCTATTTACTTTGTTTATTACTACAATTTTAATTCTATTACAAGGTTAATTCCAAAAACAGGGTTTGACCAAGGCAAAATCCTCCCCCCAACAAACAAGACCATTTTTCTTGCAGGTATAGGTATGGAACAACAAATTACAGAGCAGATTCAGACACCCTTTTTGGCCAACTTTCAGGATCCGTGAACAAAATTTCCGTCAGAGTAGCGCAGGTCAAGGTTGACATAAAGGGGACAGGTCAACTTACATCTGGGTCAAGGTTGACCTTGCACATAATATAAAAATATTTCTAGGTTTTCTCCATCTCTGTGTTTGTGTCCCAGATCTGATTGCAGAAGTTCCAGAAACTCAGTACAAACATCAGAAAACAACAATTTCCAAATCTGCTATACTTTGAGGTTAATATTTGTCTTCAATTCATTTCAATTAAGGTTTTAATATTTTCAAATCTATCTCTATCCTTCCTTCTCTCTCCACTCTCTCATACACCACCCCCATAAACTAGGAATGTAAGGTTTTCCTCTTTCTTCTTATTTCCAATAGATTGATCCATTTGTGCATTTACCATTTTCTTGTGGTTAATCAATTTGGATCTTTCCTTTGTCAATTTGTGGCTAGGAGGAGAATATTACCTTTCCCAAAACCTTGCAAATGTAAAGAGTGTTAATTAATCATTTTATATTTTTCTCCTTACACTTACAAAATTAAACAACCCTCACATAGCAAGAAAATTCAGAAAGGAAGTTGAAAACCTGGGAGAGAGTATGGGTATTCCAGTACAAGAAGCAATGAGAGAAGCTAGGAAGAAGAGAATAGAAGAAGAGAAGCCAATTGAGATTGATATAGCTAGACCAGATGTTTCTTCATCTAGACCTAGACAAACTATAAGTTTTACACCCTACATAAGTCCTCCTAAACGTGTTAGCACCAAACATAAACAACAAGAAAAATCATCTGGTAAGAGGAATAAATCCAAAGAGACAAAAGTATATGTTTCTGCAAAATATGATGAGAAGATAGAGTCTGATGAAGAAGTGAAGGAGATAAAGGAACATGGCACTCATGCCTCAAAATTTTCCAAGGCAAAACCATCCAGTGAGGAACAAGTAAGTAAAAAGATGAAAATTGATTCAGATAAACTCAGGATGTTAGTTAATGATGTTGCGAAGATATAGAAGCCAGGTAATGTATACAAACCTTACATTACATGGTAACTTAAGACCATTTTTCAAATTATTTGACAAGTTTGATGGTGAAGGTAACATGATACTTAAGGAAGATACCATAAAATACTTGAACAAATATAACAGGGCACTTGTTGAAATCATGTTTGATATTCCTAAAAGCTTATATGAGATTTTGGAAATGAGAAGAACATATGCCAAGGGTGAGGATTAGAAACTAAAGGAACAAGTTTTAATCATGTTGGAGATTTACTTTTGGCAGCTAGTTGATTGTACGTTTGTCATTGATGACAACATCTAATATACAATAGTGTTCTATATGTACTTATCAGAATGATGTTATCAAGCCTTGCACGGTTATATTCATGTTGTAGACATGTTGTTTATATTTTTTTCATACACGCAGACTCAGATATGGAGTTTCAGTTGTGTTGTGTAATTTTGTTAGCGATAGTTACAATTTCTGGAATTTGTCTGTACAGAGCCAACGTATTGCATTGGTTCTTGAGTTGCACCTATCTTCGGGATATGCGTGTGTATATTCAATTTTAGTTATGAGTTGAAGATAGTTATCTAAAGGTGCAAAACATGTTTCAACAAGATTGCAATGTTAGAGTTGATTTGGTGAGGCCGACTTTGTGAAGCGTCCCGTCTATTCAGTTTATATTACACGGTTGTAATTATGCTTACATTGTTAGTTAAGCTGACAAGGATGTTATGAAGAGTTTCCTAACAGGTCCCATGATCTCATACTTTGAGGAAGATACTTATAGTAGTTCATTTGTGGAACACTAAGTGTGAATGAGAAGACAAGAGACAAAAAATGTACAGAGCAGAATATCAGTTGTGTTTCATTCATCAAGGATCTATGTGAAGAAGAAGTGAAAGATTACAATACATTGGAACTGATCAAGACAACATGTCTACTCTATAGTTCATCATCAGATATAGTGCAT
>MU226185.1:2145503-2158307 GCA_018584345.1 Thuja plicata | reverse complement strand
CTATAGTTCATCATCAGATATAGTGCATATCTATTCTACAGAAGGTTGTAGCCTTCACCATTGAAGCAGTGAGCTTTTGGACAGTGAGTCCTCACCCTTAACAGGGTTATTTATAAAAGACTCCTAATAAGGTCAGACCCTTAACCGGGTCACTATACTTATTGCATTGTAAAGAACAACTTCTAACAGGGTTGCAAGATCTTCTAACAGGGATTATTATAAACAAGTATAGCTCATTGTGGGTGTTAATTCCCACCGGGGTTTTTACCATTTGGTTTCCCCGTAACCAAATTGTGGTGTTGTCTATTGTGTTATTTGAATGTGCATTTACTTTATTGTATTTTGGATTTAATAAGAGAAAATAATTTAATTAGTTGATAACTGATTCACCCCCCCTCTTAGTTATCCTTTGGAACTATTCTAACAAATCAGTCTTTGTCCTATTATAGTTGTGGAAGAAATGAAGTAGATTCCTAATGAGGCTAAAGAGAAATTCAAAACCAAAACAAGAATAAAAAATTTAATGATTGGAAAGTATAAGGAAGTAGTAAAGGAGACATAAAATATTCAAATCTTTTCTCAAAAGAAGCTCGTGATGTCAATGACACATTCATTCTTGAGAATGAGCCAATTGATGCAAGTAATCCTACGTAATTCAGTATTCCTGAAGTAAATGTGTTTATTTCTCTTGAGGGAAGATTTTAGGAGAGATGAAAGGTGAAGAGAAGACAAATAAGGGGACTGAGGTGAAGGTATATGAGGTAAATACGGAGGCAAGAGACACTGCAAAGGCAGTAAAATAATTTCTTGAGAAGGACAATCTGGAGTTGGGTGATCCATAAATCATTCAAGGGTGTATCAATTTGGCCACATTATCTCCAATACAAAATTTTAATCTTGCTTCATTTGCATAGGCATGAGAAAGGGAAGAGATTATGATATCACATGTTGAAGATAATGAATTATTGAGCCTTGCTTCAGGTATTTTGGTGAAGATAATGCCTACATATGTCAAGGATCCATCAGACACTCCATATGGTCAGTTGAAGAGTCTCATTAACTCTGTAATTTCACATTTAGAATCCTTCGAAAAGTCATCTCAGATTAAGGCTCAGAATGATTTGATGCAAATAGATTCAAGAGATTGAAGGAAATGATTACAAATGATAGATCATTTCTAGACATCAATCTAAAGAGTATTCAAAATGCCCTGTCTGAAGGAGGTAATATCCACAAATCATGTTTATTATTTTCTACATTTGTTGATGAGATTGATAAGAAGATAAAGGAGTTTGAGAAACAATTAGCCAATATTTCACGGTCCTTTGATCCACTAGCTATTTATGCATCTAGTCAAGAAGGTCAAGTGATTTCTTTGCTTGAAAAGATCAAAATTTTAATTCATGATAGAGACAAGATGATTGGAAGAGTTGGTGAACTAAGGTATTTAATTTCTCCCAAGTTGGACACAATGCTAAGTGCTTTGAATGAAGCTAAATCTACCATGACTTCTAGCAATCCTAGTGATTTAGAGACTCCAGAAGTGCAAGCATATCTTTTCAGCAATCTCATATCATTTTTGGAGAGTCTCAAGAAAGTTTGGGACAATGATTTGAAGGTAATAAAGAATACATTTGTATATTTATTTAAGCTTATGCAAATTTGTGGAGTCAATTTGAACATATGTGCCATGTTATAAGAATTTTGTATAAATTTTGGTATGTGGATCCCTGCCTTTGCCATTGATGTCAAAGGGGGAGAAGAGGACAATGAAAAGGGTATCAAGGGTGGTACTCATCTCAAGGGGAGTAATGATTTTTGAGTCTTGTAGTATTTACATATGTTGTATTGGCTTTGACACTTAGTGATTTTTCACTAAGTGTGGCCATTAATGCCAAAGGGGAGATTGTTGGAAAGAGACACTGCACAAATGCTTGGATGTTGTCATTTATGGAAACTAATCTTGGTGCACCCATCTACATGACAGATTTTGATCCAACTAGAAGTATTTTTGAATATTGGGCTAAGCCTTGTGAAGAATAGAGAAGTCAAGTAGTATTTGGTATTGTTATAAATAATAGGTACTAAGAGGGGGGTGAATCAATACAAATAGATAGTGAACTTATTCAACCACCGATCTAAATAGATGCTGAAATACTTTCCAAACTATAAAACAAGTAACTAAGGAAAATATATAAAAGAAAGTAATATCAAGCATCCACAAATTCATCATACATAACACAGATATTTTCACGTGGAAATCCTTGAAAGAGGTAAAAATCACGGTGGGGATGACACCCACAAGCCCAATACTACGGTATATGAGTTTGCACTGTTAGGAGCTACAAATATCCTTTCTTAGGGTTCACTCAGTTAAGAGTGACTAGTACACTATTAGGAGTACAATAAGATCAGTTATGATCTACCTCACTAGAGGATTTTAAACCTCAATGAAGAAGTTACTTTGTTAAAGGATTTATAAAAAGAACTTGTTAGAGTTCACCCGGTTAAGGGATTTTGCTTGCTGCAACTATTAAGGAACAACAAGATTAGAGATCTGGATGTAGCATTGATTGTTTGTTAGATCCTATAAGTTCTTTGTACTATGTAACTTCTCTTTTCTCTCTCCTCAACCTCAACTTAAAATCTCAAAACCCTAATCACCCAAAATAACTCTTGCATCTTCTCTCAACAATAACAACAACTACTTTTCAATATAAGCAGTTCCTATATATAAACAACTTGCACCAACATAAAAATGATCTTCAAATTGCTTTCCTATGATATCACCATGTGTAAAATTGATAATCTCAATGAAATAAATGATTTATCATGACCACATTAGGTCAAGATAAGATTTGCAAGTTTATATCTCCAAAGTAGTAAAACATGTTTTGACTTCTCCAATGCAACACCTCACATTTGTCTTAAATTCTTGCATAGATCTCATAAATAATAATACATTGGATGTATAACCCTTATTCTACATCATCATATCATTATAAATAATCGCACATACTTGACCACTGACCGATATGTGATATATCGACTGGTTGTTTGAGAACATAAGAGTTCTACTTGTCTTGGTGTCTGTGACACTAAAAACTCTATCACCGCTCAACCAAATGAGTTGTGGTTGGAACCGCATTGCAATATAAATTGGTTGAAGCTATATCTATGAATTCTCCTCAAAATTCTATTTGTACCATGATTTCCACCAAAGTGATGTTTGCACAGTCTACCAATCTTTTGGACTTAACCAATTTTCAGTATTACCTTCTTACTGATTGTATCTTCACTTCACCTGTAGTATATCATGACTATAATCACTTAGTTTCACTATACTAAATTAGTTTACATCGATGAAAACCAAATAATAATCTCATAATATAGTACCAACAATCTGCCCCTTTGGCATTGATGGAAAACATATGCTAACTGTTGAATATCAGCTTATCATAATATGCTATCGTGCAATCATAATATCAACTTGTGACTCCCTATACACATACTCTCCTTACATGCATATACTCCCCCATACATATACTTAATCATACATATACTCCCTCTTTGACAACAATGACAAAGGTATAAAAACTAGAATATATGTACACAAAATCTTACTTAAATCCTTTCAAATATTACCTTGAAGTGAATCTTTGCTGAATTAAAGGATTTTTCCCATCCTTTTGCAAGTAACCCATAGAAATGATTTTCTCAATCAAACTTGAAGCAATCTCTTCCATACTATCTAGAGTGCTCATGTCGGGTAAGACACGTATGACTTCTTCCTTTTTTATATTTTGTTGCATCACCTCTACCATAGGGGATAAGGTGGATTGAAGTTCTAGTAGAGCGATCATTCTCTTCTCTTTCTCACTTTGAATATGCTTGAGCTTGTGAGAAATTTTATTGACCTGACTACTATAAGTAGTGAATGAACTTGACAATGGATCAAGATGGTCACTTAAGTTATCCAACTCCTTCTGTGCTTCTTCTTTTCTTTGTTCCAAATCTTGGACAAAATTGGAATACCTTGATACTATGACAACCAATTGACCCGCCTCATTCAATGTAGTCTTAACTTCCTTTATCAAATATGAAAATTTGATCCTATTTGTGGTAATCTTCTCCATTATCTTACCTATCATCTTCTTCTCTAAGTTCTCTTATGCATTCTTCACTGTAGCTGACTGCAAATCTGGCCCTTGATCTAGAATTTCCTTAATAAGAGTATACATCTCATCAATAGGAGTATCATCTTCATCATATTTAACCTCAGCCACTAACTCAACTAGAATATATCTTACTTTAATACTCATTTATTCTTCTTCTTTATTTTAATCTTATTTCTTACAACATGTATCCTTAAGTTCTCTGATGGTTTCATCAATTCCTTAGGTTTCAATTTGGTTATATCGACCAGTGTGATTAGTAATTCTTCTTCATCAATTTCTTCTTCTTCCTCTTCTAAAATAGTCATCAGTTTATGTATCTTACTTGCACTTGCTACTTCAAGACTTAATTTCCTTGTAGTCTCAGGTTCTTCTTTAATCTTTTCATGAGTCTCCTCCTACTTACTTTCTATAACTTTCTCCTCTTCCTTCTCAGAAATCATCTCCTCTATATGTCCCATAGGCAATGGTGAGGATGAATCCTCTTTGCCTATTATGTCTACAATTTCAATCTCATCACCACCAATTTTTGATAGACTAATATTTTGTGTTTCAATTTCCTTCACCAAGTTAGGAACATCAAGAACAATATTCCCAATTAATTGATCTCCGAAAAATGTGTCATTTCCCTGTATTGGTTCATTTGATTCTGCATGAACTTTTTCTTCTTGGGATGCTACCACCTTTACCTGTGGTATCTCTTTCCATGTCTCTACAGTTTCATTATGTACACTATGTCTGTCATCAATAAGAAGTCCTTAATTTTGAATTTATGCTTGTGAGCAGTAATCATTATCTTAGCATCTTAGGCACACAACTCATGTTGCACTTGAATAAGTCCTCTCTCCATAATCTCTCTATCCAACTCTAATGAAATTCTCCATTGAGCATCAATTAACTGATATAACTCATTAGGGATGAAATAATGGATTTATAAAGGTGTTCTGCAAAATTTGTGAAAATGATACAAAATTGCATCTTTTATCTTCTTCTTATCTTCATCACTCCCCAAAGTGTATCTTCTGCCAATGATAGCAAGTATACCATTGTCCACAATACCTTTTTAAATATCATCAATAGAAGGGGCCTTCTTTGTTTCACCACTCTTCTTCAGTTTAGAGGCATCCTTATTTGATTATGTCCTACTTCATCAGTTCCCTTCTGATCATTCTTTATCTCGGTGGATTTTTGCTTCCTCTTGTACATTTTCTTTGGGGTAGAAATTTTTGAATTTTCTTCCTTGAAGATTCCCTTTCATATTTAACTTCACTAGTAGTTGGTTTTCTTTGCTTTCTCTTAGCTTTAGTTATGGTTGCATTAGTGTGAGATGTTTCTGCATCACTACTTCCAAACATTTTCTCTAGGTTAGATACCATTCTTCTTGTTTTTATTTCAATGATCAGTTTCTTCAATTCCTTTTGAATTTTGGAAACAACTTCATCATGAGTTCCAAATCTTTGTGCTTTCTTGTCTAAGGGTTTTGACAATAACTCATCAACATGCAAAGTTACTAAATCACCTTCAACTTCATAACCCATAGGAGGAATCCAACATGTCCTAGGTTCCACAACTTGCACAATACGTGAATCAGTGTCTAGAAGAATATAAATATCATTCTTGTACTTCTCTATAATGCTAGCTCAAATCCTTTCTCATTTGTGCATTCTAGATTGGAAATATTTTAAATAACCCTACATGACCTTATTGAAGTTATTCCCTAAGTCTTTTATGAATTCACTTGTTTGCATAACTATCGGTTTGTTCTTTAACCACGTAACCTTTCCTTTTCCAGGGAAGAATTTTTGTACATAGAAAAACATACATACCAATAGGGCTCCATACTTAAATGAGTGTCTCTTGTCTCTCTGTATCCTTTCCATGTTTTTCAATAATTGGATTCTGATCATCTCACATAGATCATATGTTGAATCATCCTTCACAATCTAATAAGCATCGTGAATAGCACCACCGGGTACATTGTTAACTTGACTAGGCTCATAAAATTTGTATCTTATCACCATGGATGTTAAATTAACTTCCTTATCTATGATATGATAGATTTTCATTTCTCTCCCATCTAGTTTGGATTTTGTTAGTTCACTGACCAAATGAGTAGCCACCATTCTTAATGTACATTCCAAACCTTGTGCTCAAAATCATGTAACTCTATGAATCAATGTCTTCAAAATATTGTGTGGTATATCCATCCATATGAGTTGATCATGCACTTTTCTTATCACATAACAAACCCAATCAAGATAGAATTTGGTAGGAATTTCCACAACATAAGTCAAACCCTTCTCCTGTAGATGTTTGTGTTTGACTTTCAACACTCAATTGATGCACATACCCTTGTATTCTTTCTTGATTTCTTCAGATCCCAATTCTTTGATTCTACAATGGATATAAGACCAAACATCTTCAATCAAAATCACACCATGAGGGATAGTGGATAGGGCACTGGACATATCAATCTCAGTCACTTTGCTTGGATGCAGTTTGAATACAGGTCAAGGTTCCTCAGAAATGTTTACTAAAACTGGTGTATGCCATTACAACCAACTGCAACAGCACACAATTCTAACCACAGACTGAAATGATGGCTTGCAATACACAAGTTAGAGTTTCATGAAAACTTGATACGAAATTAAATCAAGATCTCAATCACAAAAGTAACCTTTTGCATAAAATAGCTAAAGATATCTCTCGAATTCTCAACTGCAAGTAAAAATTGTGAAAAGAAGTTACTTGTCCCTCTATCTAATGTTAGAGAAATAGATGTTGCATACATCAATGATAGGAATAGTGTCATATCATTAGTTAACATGTATCCACTAGTTGGTACTCAACCAATAATAATAATCGTAATCAAATATATATTGACCTTGAAATCTCAGTGCGGTCTACACACAATCTCAAAAAAAAATCATAGAAAATTACACCATAATGTACATATATATCTTTACCACTCTCAAGTCTAGGGGATTTATAATGGATTTGTCTTTAAGTTCTCCCCCTAAGAAAATAATATGCTTATTTTACCGATGGAACCTCCACACTTTCTGAATTTGTGGAGTTCTCAATCAACTCAAAGGAATTCAGTTCACCTTTCTTTACCCATGTCTTCTTTATATCACCTCTGAATTCGTCAACATTAGCAACCTATTTTCCTTTTCCATCTTCTGACTGATGAGGAGATTTTTTTCTAAACCAATAGTCTTTAGCCAGATGAACTATCTTATGACTGACAAAACATGCCATACTGGTTGACTTCCAAGGACCAACATACTTCTCATAGTTCTTATTATGCAGTTTATTGCTAGGTGTCCATAGTTACCACATAAAGAACATGTAGTGTTGAATTGTCTTTCCCTTCTACCAGTATTCACCAATGTAATAGGTAACCTAGGTGTATATACTCTTGACCTACAATTTTCAGCTTTGTGTCCATATTTGTTTCATGAAAAACAATATCCATCAAAGTTACCACCACTGGCTCTATTGCTAGATCTACACTCATATGCAACATGACCATACTTGTGACAATTATAAAAATAACCATTAAAATAGTAGGGTCTATTCACCTGTATTCGCCTACACATATTTACAGTATGACCAAGCTTTCCACAGTTATAGCAAGTAGGTTTGTTGGGTTTCTTACCTGATTTGATTAGATCTAACTTCTGATCTTTCCGTGTCTCCTTAGTTTAAACTTTATAGGACTCACCAATTTCAAATGTTCCTTCTCCTGAATAACCTATACCATTTGTATCTACGTGTCTTCTCCGACTCTTCATTTTTTCATCAATATTTTGTCAGCTTTCATTGTATTTCTTCAGCTTTTCATTTGCTTCTTTTTCAATTTCCAATTTTTCCTCAATGACTCATTCATCTCCCTAAGTTTTTCATTCTCAATTGATATTTGAAGATTCTCTATATCAGTATCTTGCATTTGATTATGATATAGGGTAAATTATTGTCTTAGTTTGACAAGATCTTCTCCTTTTTCTTTTAGGTCATCATCGACAATTTTCTTGGTAGCTTCTACACTCAATTTTTCTTCCAGATCTTCACACATCCCAACAGACTGACTTTCAAGATCTCTTTTCAGATTATCCATATTTTATTTAAGCTTCTTGTTATTTTCTAACATATTTTCTACTGCTTATTCATATTATTTAGATGTACTTCCTTCAAACAAGTGTTCTGTGTAGTCTTGACTTTCACTCAATTGATCAACAAGTTCTCTCCTCTTTGCAAGAGAGTGTCTTAGCTTTTCCTTTAGCTCCTTGATCATCTTGTTTGCATTATCAAGTTGCATCTCATACCTATACTCCTCCATGATAGTGGATCTTTTCCCAAGATATTAGGATTATCACCAAGAGTACTTATGCTCTGATACCAATTGTTGGAAATAATAGGTACTGAGAGGGGGCGAATTAGTACAAACAAATAGTGAACTAATTCAACCACTAATCTAAATACTTTCTGAAATACTTTCCAAACTATAAAACAAGTAACTGTTGCGAATATATACAAGAAAGTAATATCAAGAATCCTCAAACTCATCACACAACACATATTTTCATGTGGAAACCCTTCTAAGAGGGAAAAAATCATGGTGGGGATGACACCCACAAGTCCAATACTACAACATATAAGTTTTTCCTTTTAGGAGCTACAAATACCCTTTCTGAGGGTTCACCCAATTAAGAGTGACTAGTACACTACTAGGAGTACAATGAGATCAGTTATGATCTAACTTGCTAGAGGATTTTAAACCTTAATGAAGAAGTTACCCTGTTAAAGGGTTTACAAAAATAACTTGTTAGATTTCACCCGATTAAGGGATTTTCCTTGCTGTAACTATTAGGGAAAAACAAGATCAATGATATGGATGTAGCACTAATTGCTTGTTAGATCCTATAAGTTCTTTGTACTCTATAACTTCTCTCTGCTCTCTCCTCTCTGATATCAACCTCAAATTGAAATCACAAAACCCTAATCACCCAAAATAACTCTTGCATCTTCTCTCAACAATAATATCAACAACAAATTTTCAATATGAGCAGTTCCTATATATAAACAACTTGTACCGACATAAAATTGATCTTCAAATTGCTTTCTTATGATAGCACCATGTGTCAAATTGATAATATCGATGAAAGAAATGATTTATCATGACCGCGTTAGGTCAACATAAGATCTACAAGTTTATATCTCCAAGGTAGTAAAACATGTTTTGACTTCTCCAATACAACACCTTAAATTTGTCTTAAATGCTTGCATCGATCTCATAAATACCAATACATTGGATGTATAACCCTTATTCTATGTTATCATATCATTAGAAATGATCACACATACTTTACCACTTACCGATCTGTGATCTATCGACCAGTTGTTCAAGAACATAAGAGTTCCACTTGTCTTGGTGTCTGTGACACTAAAAACTCCACCACCACTCAACCAAATGAGTTGTGGTTGGAACCACATTGCAATATAAACTGGTTGAAGATATATCTATGATCGCTCCTCAAAATTCCATTTGTACCATGATTTACACCAAAGTGATGTTTACATAGTCTAACGATCTTCTGGACTTAACCAATTTTCAGTATTAACTCCTTACCGATTGTATCTTCACTTCACCTGTAGTATATCATGATTGTGCTCATTTAGTTGCACTGTACTGACTTAGTTGACATCAAGGACAACCAAATAACAATCTCCCAACATAGTACAAAATAGGTATTTGGTCTGGTACATACATCCAGTTCAATATTTTGAAGCACGAATCTAAGGGAATATTTTTGAATGTTTATTCTATCATATTCCTAATTTTTGATTTCCAATCTTTTTGGGTGTGCAAGTTAGAAAGTTTTGTATATCAGTTTTTGGGTTAACAGTGAAGAACACCAAGATGGTGTAATAGAACCTTATGTGGATCTGGAGAATCAATTTTGGTGATTATTTTGTGATCAAGGATGATCAACCGACTTGTGGGATAACGTGTTTTGGATTATTTTGGTATGTATTGGTGTTTACACTAAGATCTAGCCGGGTGATTGTACACTTTTCACTATTTTGATAAGTGTTCTTGAGGTCAACTTGTAAATGATATAATATTTTTTTGTGAATATATAAGATTAGTTTTTTTGGTTATTTTGGCATGGATGATAGTGTGTGGAAGGAGATTATAGTGATTGTGCGCAATTTCATGTGTGTAAGATAATTATTTGAGGTCAGATTCAAAGAAGATTAATGATGTGTATGAAGTCAGTATTTTGTACTTAACTGGAACTTTACTTTAGAATTTATAAATGCTTTGCTTTCAGTTCATATTTATTGTGGCATTGTAATTATCTCATAGGCAGTGAGCCTCTCTTTTGTATTTGAGCAGTGAGCTCTAGGCAATGTTCATGAATGCATGTGCATTTATTTTGTAAACTCTTAACATGGTATAATACTTCTACAAAATATTTTTCATTTGTGGGTTCATCCCCACCATGGTTTTTCCCTTGATCGGGTTTCCATGATAAAAATATTTGTGTTATGGTGTTATGTATGTTTGCATTATGCTTTAGCATTTTATTTTTATTCATATGTGTTAAGTGGATTAAGAATCAAGTTAATAAAGTTAAAAAGTGCATAACACTTATTCGCCCCCCTCTCATTGTTCCTTAATTCCAATAATTACAAACTCTTTTGTCTTCATTTAGAACTCAGTTCCCCCTTTCTCTTTTTCTACTTCATCTTTGGCATCTTCATTACCAAACTATTGCCTACTTTGTTGCTTTCATCTTCCTTCACTTTCTTCCAAAATTTTCCTTTCCCTAAATAATATTCAATCATCCCTATATAGAATCCACAATATTATTAAATCATTTTTGTTGGATACAAGGTGGTACATAAATCATTTTACCCTCCAAGAGTGAAAAAGTAAGTTATAAGAGGTAAAAAGGTAATCTTTCTTCTCATTTTCACCTCATCTCTTTGTAAAACTTGGAGTTTTTCTTTGCTAGAAACGATGGTGGTACCAATCAAAGAACACATATTTGAGAATGGGTGGTGTTATCAACATATGAGAGTGTATGTCCATCCGGTATGTTCCCAATATCTGATATTTTCTTTCTATATTTCATGATTTTCCTTGAATTTCCATGTTTTTCCATGATTTTCTTGTTTTTCCCATGATTTTTAGCACCTATGCCCCATGTTAAAGCTTTTTCATGCTTTCTTTTAGTGCATATGCTAGGGTTTTATAATTCTTTGCAAATTTTACAAAAAAGTTTGGCTCTTGTATTAGTTCTTCTAGCACCTATACCACTGAATGAGCATTTGCAAGGTTTTTGAGTGCTTCCATGATGTCCCGCATCACCTGTACATGCCCAATGCATGTTGCAAGGTGAAATAGTACATGTGCATGATAAAATAGCACCTGTGCATATTTTAGGAAATATTCATGAAGGTTTAGGAACGTTTAGGACCTCCAAATCATGTTGGATTCACTCTTTCTACTTTTAGGAAAAAATAACCCAAAATCTACAAAAATTTTCCTCTGATGAAGTAATTTCTCTCCCATTTGCATTATTTGATGTCAATGTCCCTTGTATGAGTATTATTGGTACAAATTTAAATTATGTCAATCACAAACTTGATGCAGTCAAGCTCGGAGGATCCAAAAAATAGACTGTCCAAACTTGCAGCAACACCAGAATAACACATCAAAATAATACACAACTCAAGATATATCAATATCAATTTTATATTATCTTAGATCATCAAAATACATACAACATGTTGGGCTGTAAGTGTTGATATTGTGGTGATTGATCATGTAGTAGGTGTTGATATTGTGGCGACATGTAAAACCCTAAAATGGTTGATTTTAGGTGTTGAATAAGACCGACGTTGTAAAACCCTAAAATGGTTGATTTTAGAGGTTGCCCTAAAATGCATGTTATAAGCGTTTGAGATGTATAATGCATTGGGTTGTGTACATTTTTTCTAGATAATAAGAAAGGTTGGACGACTGTGTAGGTGGACGTAGCCTAGGTTTTAGGTGAACCACGTTAAATCTATGTGTTATCTTTGTTTAGTTTCTTTCTTCTATTGTTTCTGTGTATAACTGTTTATTCTTATATTGTTCCAGTTCTGTCAAACTCTAACAATTGGTATCAGAGTGAGGTTTGTTGCTGTAGATTGACAGGAATTTTAGTTTTGAGTGGGAGCAATGGAGGATTCCAAATTCAAGATTGAAAAATTCAATGGCAAGAATTTCCAGTTGTGGAAAATGCAGATGGAAGATTATCTGTATCAAAAGGACCTGTGGAAGCCATTAGAAGGAAAAACCAAGGAACAAGGAAATATGTCAGCAGAGGACTAGGAGGTTTTGGATAGGAAGGCACTGGGCTCTATTCGATTGTGCCTTGCACTGTCTGTAACATTCAACATATAAAAGGCAACAATGACCATAGAACTGATGGAGACATTGGCTATGTTATACGAGAAACCCTCAGCTTCGAATAAGGTATTTCTTATGAAGCATTTGTTTAATATGAAAATGGGTGAGGGAGGATCTATATCAAATCATTTAAATGAATTTAATACCGTCACCAGTCAATTG
>MU226185.1:2093476-2142807 GCA_018584345.1 Thuja plicata | reverse complement strand
GAAGATGAAGGAAAGAAGAGGTATAAGGCCAGACTTGTGGTAAAAGGTTTTGCACAGAAAAAGGGTATAGATTTTGATGAAATATTCTCCCCTGTTGTAAAAATGACTTCAATTAGAACTGTACTAATTCTTGTGGTTGCAGATGACTTGCATCTTGAACAACTAGATGTCAAAACATCTTTTCTCCATGGAGATCTGGAGGAGGAAATTTACATGCAGCAACCAGAGGGATACGAGGTTAAGGGTAAGGAGAATTTGGTGTGCAAGTTAAGGAAGAGTCTGTATGGCCTAAAGCAGGCACCCCGCCAATGGTATTTAAAATTTGATAGTTTCATGGCTAAACAAGGTTACCATATATGTCATTCTAACCACTGTGTATATTTTAAGAGATTGGATTATGGGAGTTACATTATCCTGTTACTCTATGTTGATGACATGCTTGTTGCTGGGTCCAATATGCAACACAGAAATGAACTTAAATAGAAATTAGCAAGGTCATTTTCTATGAAGGATTTGGGTGCTGCTAAGCAAATCCTTGGTATGAGGATTACACGGGACAGGAAAAATAGAACTTTGAATTTGTCCCAAAGTGAGTATATAAAGAAGATGTTGAAAAGATTCAATATGCAGGATGCAAAAGCAGTTAGTACACATTTGGCTAGTCATTTCAAATTGACTAAGGAAATGTGCCCAAAGGCATAGGAAGAGGTAGATAAAATGTCTAACATCCCGTATTCATCAATTGTTGGCAGTCTGATGTATACAATGGTATGCACACAGCCAAATATTGCTCATGCAGTGGGAGTTGTCAGCAGGTATATGAGCAATCCAGGTATGGAACATTGGAATGTTGTCAAATGGATTCTTTGATATTTGAGAGGAACTACTACAAAGGCATTATGTTTCACAAGATCCAGTTATGCTATGAGTGGATTTGTTGACTCTGATCTGGCAGGAGATATTGATACAAGGAGGAGTACTACAAGGTATGTTTTCACTGTAGGGGGTACTGCAGTCAGTTGGATTTCTAGATTGCAGAAAGTTAATGCACTTTCAACTACTAAAGCTAAGTATGTAGCTGCTACGGAAGCTAGCAAGGAGATGTTTTGGTTACAATGTTTTCTGGAGGAATTGGGTCTGAAGCAGGAAGATCACCCATTGTACAGTGATAGCCAGAGTGCCATTCATCTTGCAAAGAATTATTCTTTTCATTCAAGGACAAAGCACATACAACTTAGGTACCATTTTATAAGGTCTCTTCTGGAGGATGGCCAATTATGGCTTGAAAAGATTCACACAAGTGAAAATCATGCAGACATGTTCATGAAGGCAGTCCCCAAGGAGAAGCTGGTTTCTTGTTCAGCTTCTATTGGGCTTCTTGACTGATGATCGTGGGTTTAATACATAGCAAGGTATTTTATCTAGTGGGAGTTGCACATACTACATTATCATCTAGTTCCAGTCTCCAGGTGGGAGATTATTTGGTGTGGAGCCTGATCAGTCTCCAAGTGGGAGATTGTTGATATTGTGGTGACTGATCATGTAGTAGGTGTTGATATTGTGGCAACATGTTTGGTAGTTGCCGGAGGTGAGGGGCGGTATACCCAAATCGGAGGCCGGCCCAAAGGGCCAAAATGTTTTGGTGCTTTTTTGGGAAAGAGATTTTCTTTTTTGGGAAAAAGAAGATCGACATTGTAAAACCCTAAAATGGTCAATTTTAGAGGTTTCCCTAAAATGCATGTTATAAGCATTTGAGATGTATAATGTATTGTAAGGTTGTGTACATTTTTTTTGGATAATAAGAAAGGTTGGACGACTGTGTAGGTGGACATAGCCCATGTTTTGGGTGAACCACATTAAATCTGTGTGTTATCTGTGTTTAGTTTCTTTTTTCTATTGTTTCTGCATATAACTATTTATTCATATATTGTTATGGTTCTATCAAACTCTAACAGTAAGGCCTTCCTGGTTAGGTCCAATTACATCAAAAATTTAATAAGATCTCGCAGGATCCAACTATCTATCCTATAGCTAAGTGGAAGAAACCAGATCTAAACTTGTTCTCGCAAGCCACCAAGCAATCTGCAATCTTTGTCTACCCACTTACAACTATCTGCTATAGCTTACAATCCTTCAGCTTATTCTCTTCTCCTCCACAACACCCCCTCCTAAACTAAGAACAATGAAACAAATATATACAAGAGTCCACCAAAGAAGTCAGTGCTCAAAACCATAAGAGAGGCCCAGATTTAGGTCCACACAGATCCCAATGAGAGACCCCACATTAATTCAGCAATAAAAATTAAATGTAGAAGTTGGCCAGATCAGGATAAATATTTTGGGAAGATGATCACCAAAAAACAACAACTATTGGTAAGAATATACCCGAGCATCAGGAAACCCGTCGGTGAACACATAACCACCATAGCAACCAAAACCCGTCAGTGAAAATAGAACCATCACAGCAACCAAAACCCGTCAGTGAAAATAGAACCATCACAACAACCGAAACCTATCAATGAACACAGAACCATCACAATGGCCAAAGAAGCATGCCCAAGAAATAGAACCCGAGCAACAAAGAACAAACTAAAGAACAAAAGCAAACATCTTTTTGGTTGAGTAGGATTGCCAAGAATCCTAGTATGATCCTACATCAGACACCCCAGGTAAAGAAGATGTTTCCATAAAGGAAATTATGAACATCTTAAGGGAACCAGAACATGTATACCATAATTTTTCTTAAATCATACTTCCTCTTTCCCTTCAATCCATGTTTTCTTCATTTTGTCCATCATTCCATTCGAATAATTCATCTCTTCTGTATTTCTCTTAGGTCTCTTGCCTGTAACTGTCAGTAGCTGACACCGTTCCTCCTCACCCAATTGGTTACTCAACTTGGTAAAATTTGTGTGTGTCACTATTGTCAACATCATTTTCACCACTTTAGTCAAATGTGTCATTTGTTCACTTATCTCTGCAAGCTCTTCAGAGATGTTATTCTCATTTTCTTCACCAATAGGTTCATCCACTCTCTTCTCCTCATATTTTTCACTATCATTCGAACAACATCTGATAACTCCACATCTCTTAGTCTTTGCTTCCTGCAAAGGTATTAGTTTATGCTTGGATTCTCCCTGCCTCCCCACATATGTGTTTTCATGACCATCAAACATAACATGTCTGTCATACTGCCAAGGTCTACCGAGCAGCAGGTGACAAGCATCGATAGGTATTGCATCACATAATATCTCATCATATTTAGATCCAATCTTAAAATTAAAAAGATATTGTTATTCAGCCCTAACCTTAGACATATCTTGTATCCAACTAATCTGATAAGGATTAGGATGCTTCCTCCTTTCCAAATTCAATTTACTAACCATCTCTTTTGAAACAAAGTTCTCAGAACTTCCACCATCAATTATGACATTACATACCTTATCCTTGCACTTACATATGGTTCTGAACAAATTTCTTCTTTGATAAGAATCAGTTTGCTTTGAGGGAAGAAAATTCCTCCTAAGCAAGAGATTCACATTTTCCCCCTCCAATTCATTTTCAGCAACCTCATTCACCACAACATTTTGGTGATTACTGACCCTCTTATCTACATGGGGACATTCAAATGACCGATGTCCTTCTCCATAGTTGTAACAAGTACCTCTGAATACACCTCTACCTATTCTTCTCCTTGGTTCAACTGGTTTTGGTTCATCTTCAACTTTTGGTTTATCTTTTACCGACTGCTCTTGCTTCTCCTTCCCTCGGGAATTACCATAATATCTTCTTTTCAACTTATCTTCTACCTTCAGTGCATATTGATAAACATCCTCCATAGAGTCAATCTTCAACATACCAATCTCATCTTGGATATTGAATCTCAGAACATTAACATACCTTGCCACCTTTTCCTTAGAAAGTTCTCTATGCCCTAACCAAATTGTCAACTTAAAGAACTCCTCGGTATAATCTTCCACAATCATCTCCTTCTATTTCAAATTCTGCAATTTCTTGAACAATTCAAGTTCATAGTCAACAGGAATGAACTTAGCTTTTAGCCTTGCCACCATTAACCTCCACCGATTGATCTTCATCTCACTTTCTTCTTCTCGGTCCCTCTGTAATTCTTTCCACCATAAAGCAACATGCCCTTTCAACTTAGTCTGTGTTAGATTTACTCTAAGTGGATCTTCAATGTCTTCCAGCTCAAAGTAGTCTTCCAACTCACCAATCCAATCAATCAGGTCCTCAGGCTTCAATGTACCTGAGAAATTAGAAATTTCCATTCTCTATTTTATACTCAACCTAGCACCAAATCTCTGCAGTTGACCATATATGTCTCCTCCAGATCTTTCCATCTGATCAGTTCTGTCATCTCCACTAGATCCAGCTGCTTCAAAATATTCAGCAACTTCTTCATAACCATCATCTGTTCTAGGACCTCTCTATAATCCAATGTTTCTGATACCTTATATGATTTCATTCTTCATTGCTGCCATCTCAGATCTGAATCTTTCTGTTATCCTTGCTTCCACCTCCTCAGAAAGATCTACAATCACCCTAGGGTCCAATCTTTTCAGAGGCATCTCTCCAGATCTTTGAAAACCCTAAGATCCACAAGAAATGAACCAGTAGCTTTGATACCACCTGATGCAGTCAAGCTTGGAGGATCCAAAAAATGGACTATCCAAACTTGCCGCAACACCATAATAACACAACAGAATAATACACAAGTCAAGATATATCAATATCAATTTTATATTATCTCAGATCATCAAATTACATACAACATGTCAGGTTGTAAGGCCTTCCCATTTAGGGAAAATTACATCAACAATTTAATAAGATCTCACAGGATCCAACTATCTATCCTATAGCTAAGTGGAAGAAACCAGATCTGAACTTGTGCTCGCAAGCCCCCAAGCAATCTATAATCTCTATCTACCCACTTATAACTATCTACAATAGCTTACAATCCTTCATCTTATTCAATTCTCCTCCACAACACCCCCTCCTGAACTAAGAACAATGAAACAAATATATACAAGAGTCCACCAAAGAATTCAGCACTCAAAACCATAAGAGAGACCTAGATTTAGGTCCACACAGATCCCAATGAGAGACCCCACATTAATTCAGCAATGGAAGTTAAATGTAGAAGTCGGCCAGATCAGGATAAACATTTTGGGAAGATGATCACCAATTTACAGTAACCGTCGATAAGAATATACCCGAGCATCAGGAAACCTGTCGGTGAACACAAAACCACCATAGAAACTGAAACCCATCGGTGAACACATAACCATCATAGCAACCGAAACCCGTCGGTGAACATAGAACCATCACAACAACTGAAACTCGTCAGTGAATACAAAACCATCACAGTGACCAAAGAAGAATGCCCGAGAAATAGAACCTAAGAAACAGAGAACAAACTAAAGAACACAAGCAAACATCTTTTTGGTTGAGTAGGATTGCCAAGAATCCTAGGATGATCCTGCATCAAAACTTCATGTTGATGTGTGTTGATGACTGTAAAACTAAGTCAATTAGGATGATTGATTAGATTGATGTGATACTTTGTTCTAAAGATCTAGAGAAACAAAACTTTTATGTGCTCAAGAAGAGATATATAAAATTGATGATGATTGGATTGATTAGTTTGACTGAATTTAGATGATCAAATTGATGCCTTTGATTGATTGATTGTGTTTTGATGAAACCAGGTTTCCTTCAGGAAATTGATGGTCTGGGGTATATATCCTTGACCGTTATACATGGTCCTTGATTTGTCTACCTAGGAAAAATAGGTGATCAAACTATGTGGGTTAGGATATATTTTGCAGATGACGCAATTCTGAGTGAATCGGGGTTTATTGGTAGATTTAGTTGAGCGGTGACACTCAGTTCATAACACCTTTCACTTACCAATGGGTGAGATGACTATTACACCAGAGTCTGTCTACAGATTGCTGCAGATTCTGATTATGGGTGAGCTCATATATTATGATTTCAGTTTATGATGGAGCCTACAGACGGGTGTTTGGTGATGAGACCATTCCCTGGCAATGGATGTGACAGATATACGCTCCTCTTCCTTCTATGTTGGAAGCTTTGATAGCAGGATTATTTATGCCAAATAGACATGAGCATAGATTTACTATTGGATGGGGCAGGATTCTGGAGGATATGATTACTCAGCCTCACAGATTCGCATGGGGGTCCTATTTATCAGCACATATATACCATGATTTACATCATGTGGTTTACCATCACAGTGTTGCATTATCTGTTGGTGTAGTGTTACTACAGTTGTGGGCTTGGGAGCACCTTCCATTAGCGAGACCTATAGAAGAGAGATCTCATCCGTGAAGTCATCTTTACGTGTATGCATGTCTCTTATTCATTGTCCAGGATCAGTTGGGCAAGTTAGAGTATTGGACGAGGATGCTAAATGATCTAGATGAGGTCTAATGGAGACCATGTCTTGGATGTGAGGGTTGGAGTGAGGATGATCAAGGGATACCATATTTATTCACTTCATGATGGTTCATTGGTTGCACAGTCTTCATCATTGAGAGATTCTTTCTATTGAGAGTTCTGATAGTTTGACCGCACTCAGAGCTTACCATAAGGTTTATCTCATTATGCTTGAGTTCAGGAAGAGAGATTGTTGTAGGGGCCTATGATTAATTATCAAGCTTCTAGACTTGAGGTCTTAGGCCTTATATCGATGTAGTGGGGTTATGGTGATGATATCGAGGATGCAGGAGTGACTACTTAGTACACTCAGTGGTATTGGCTACATGAGTTTCCTCATTTTACAAATCATGTGGATCCAATTCCTGATATTGATGATCCATATTTAGATGATGATGATGATCAAGATGATGACCATGGAAGACATTGTAGACTAAGGCATGTCCAGGTTTGTTTGAGGAGGTAGATCTGTTAGTCCTCATGGTGGCAGAGTTGCTTGAGCTCCAATGGGTAGGGTACCAGGTGGAAGAGTTTTGATAGGTAGAGTATCTCATGACACTAGGAACAATGTTATTCCTAGTATTGTTTGTGTTAGAAGTTACATGATACTTTTTGAGTCTAAGGTTGATCATGGTGCTGGACCATCTAGCAGTACAATTGGTATTGTTAGAATCAAGATGAGAGGTAGAGTAGTTACTGTTCCCGAGAGACAGGTTCCTCATAGGTGAGAAGTTGATCCCATTTTTCCCTAGGGTTGGATTCATAGAGGTCGAGAAGAAGGTAGACATGATGCTCTGGATATTCCTAATATTCCAGATGCTCCTATGGTTTCAGTAGCATTAGCTAGTCCATTATTTCCTCCTTCTCCTCCTAGCCAGGAGATACAAGATATCCACGCAGGTATGGAAGTTATACAGGGTGAGTTGGCTCATGAGGTCAATTCAGTGTTGGTTGCATTTGTTGCTCGGTTTGGAAATGATTCTACACAGGTGGCAGGTTCTTCTCAAGTTTTCCCTATAGGTACAAATATAGGTACATGTGCAAGTACAGGTGTAGAAGATGGTCAGAGATAAATGTTACTCTATTTAATCATCTTGATAGATTTATAGTTTTGATGTGCCCTTGTGATGTACTTGATAATGATTATGATGATGTACTTTAGATTACAGTAGCATTCACTCTTGATGTATTTAGATTTGTTTCTTATGATATCATTGTATATTGGACTTTTTAAAATTTTGATTATATGCATGATGTAGTTCTGTATGATTATCTATGCTTTTGTATTTTTCAATGCAATGTTATATGTATGTTGTGATACTAGATGAAATGCTTATATAATTCCATGAATGCTATGATGACAACATTTTTTAGTTGAACTTTTAATGATATGCAATGCAATGCAATGGATTTAATGATATGATGCTTTAATAAACTTAATGAAATGCAATGTAATGAACTAAATGAAATGCAATAAACTTAATGAAATGTAATGTAATGCAATGCAATGATTTTTTTGGTTTCTTTTGTGAAAGTGATGATCATATTTTGTCATTAGTATACAAAGGAAACAATTTTTGAACCGTCGGTAACATGATCACTGAAAGATAGATTTATAGTGCAACCCAACATAACAGTTCACATAGGTCACAAAAAGTGTTTAAGTGCAAGTGAACACCAAAACCGGTCTTCACCGACAGACAGTTTACAAGTGTAAACTAAGAACACAATTTATAGAGTAAACCGATAGATGGTTCAAAGACATCATCGAGCAAAGACTACAGAGCAACCCGAGCACCAGTCTACCGAGAGACAATTTTAATTCTGAGAAATGTGGATCTGAGTTACACATCATATAAAACACTTAAGTTTTATGTTTAGCTTTATGCTTATCTTTAAAACCATTTCTTGAGGGACAAGTAAAGCACATGTAATTGTTTTAATCAGTCTAAGTGATTGAAAACATGCAAACTAGGAGATCAAGGTCAAGTTGTAAACCTTTGATCATAGATTTTTTATTGTAAAGCATGAAACCCAAATGAGGTCAATTCATTGTATAAGTAGATTTAGTAATCAATCAGAACTAGAGGATTATAGCTGAAGCAGACATCTATGGATCAGAAATAGAGTTTCATGCAGAAGGACACAAAAGACATAATTTAGTTATGAAGAACAAGATTCAAGGCTACCAAGAAGAAAAAAGGTATTAATCAATCACTATAGGTGATACATATACATTGTGAACTTAAAGGATCTGTATTCAGAAATTCAAGATTGCATACCATCAGGTCAACAAGTATTTTTGACTACTATCTAACAATTGTAGCAAATAGAAGAATTCCTTTGAGAAGGTGGACTTAACAGAATTTTTGTAAATCTCTTAACCGAGTGCACACTTAATAGTGTTGCTAAATATCTTAATAGAGTATACCTTAACAAGTCTCAAAATGTTACTCATAACAGGGTAAGATCATCATAAGTGATCACACTTGTAGCCTTAATTGGCCCCTTCCATTCTGCAGATAGTGAAACTTTGTGGGTTTCATCCCCACCGCAATTTTTACCTTCTAACAGGGGTTTTTTTGCATTACCAATTATTGTGTCATGTGTACTTACATTTCATGAATGTTTACATGCAATTAAGTTCATGTTTTGATATTACATGCATAAGGTAGAAAAGCATCAATGGTCGGTAATGCAAGAACAAAGTATTAAGGGTTAATTGATAAAAAGTTTTAAGGGTACTGATTCACCCCTCCCCTCTCAGTACACACCATTCCATTATTCTAACAATTGGTATCAGAGCTAGATCTCTTATTTGGAAAAGTTTAAATCACTTGAGAGAAAAGATCATACAATGGAAAGGTATAAGCTTGACAAGAATATTGAGAATCAGAAGTTGGAGATACAAATATTCTATGAGAAATACAAAGGAGCAAGAATCAAGATGAGAGAACTATTGGATTAGAGAAAAGCTATGGCATCTTGCTGCAATGAAATAGACTATCACGAAGAAGAGATACCTGATTTTTTTGAGTCACCAGGATCTACATCTAGTAATACATCAGACACATCTGAAGGAAGCATTACAAGTTTGAATGAAATCAGTCAACATCTGACTAAACAAGTAAAGATACTGCAAATTGATCAAGAGACACAGATGGTAAGAATGATTGATGTCATGAATAATACTAGACAATATAAACAAGAAAGAACATTAGCTATTGATGATAGGAGGAAGATCACTGGAAAGATGCAAGAGAAAGAAACTGAGATACAAAGACTAACTGAGCATCACATTGAAATCACCAATCAGATAGTTCTTATGAGTCATGAGGCCAATTGAGTGAACATAGAACTTAATGGTAAATTGGAAGCTATTGGTGAACTAAGAGAATAAAATGAGAAACTAAAGCATGAATCAAGGATTTAGAAACAACATAGTGATATGATCAAGAAAGTTGAAGATAGTACAAAGAGAATGGATGATTTTTTGAATGGTCAAAGAAGAGTCAACAACAATACTAGTTTAGGGTATACTGAGCATGGAGAATCATCAAACCAAGCTTATCAAAAGGATGTCTACACAAATCCAAGACCAAAGAAGCAGTCATGCAATCACTATGGAAAACCAGGCCACACATCAAATGTTTGCAGGAGCAAAACTAAAGGTATTCCTAAATCTACTTCTGCATTCATATGTAATTGTTATAATTGTAACAAGCACTGACACAAAGCACATGAATGCAGATCTAAGGTAACCCTACCAAAGAAGGAAACCTACATGGAAAAATATTGTTCTACTTGAAAAATGAATGGGAACATATCTAATGAATGCACAAAAAAGAAAAAGCAAGAATGGAAACCGAAAGAACAATAAAATGCATATCAACCGAGGAGAGTCGGTAACTCATATGTTTGGGATTACAACACATGGGTAAATTGCACAACATGTGGTAGATATGGTTACATAGCTGCAAACTGCATGAGAAAATGGATCATAAGGTCTAGGAATTGGACTAACTTCGGAATGGCATGCTTACATTGTCATAAGGTTGGTCACCTAAGCAAGGACTGTAGAGACCGAGTGACAGAGTCAAGCACTTTTGCTAATGGAAACACCATTGAAGATATCGGGAGAATGAGAAGTCAAATGCGGAGGAAAGCTTCAAGCAAAGATGATGCTGGACCAGGCACTGCAATTGGTGACACCTCATCCAATGGATCTGGTGATATCACCACCCCCAACTACAAAAAACAAGTATGGAACTGCACCTTACAAAGTTATATTTTACATTATTTCCAATATTCATTGATAATATGCCAAATTAGAATGAATGAAGATGCACTATGATATTACATGTTATGACTTTTTGAATCCAATCTCGTCGATAAATACACACCGAGGATCGTCAATGTACATATAAAAGCCAAGTTGCTAGTGTAAATTGAGCATCGTCGGTAATCATGTAAAATACAATTAAGTCTTCACTACTTACCGATCATCGTCAGTGAACATGTGAAAAGTGCAACTGAGTTGTCACTTACCCCGAAGAAGTGTATACTCACCAAGCCAAAAAGTTTGCATGATGACTGAGCAACTCCGCCTTCGACCACCGAGAAGTAGGTAAATCATTTATTGCACCACTTAGGGCATCGTCTATAAAAGGGCGACGAAAAGCTCATTTCATTCACCAAGCATTTAAGAGCAAAGAGAAGAGTGAAACAGAGCGACCAAGGAGCTACCAGATTGTAGAAATATTCACAAGCACATTCATGGCTATTCTGAATAGATTTCAACATCTACAGAAAATATCACGTAAGTACCAAGACTTACCAAACTCACAGATCATTTACGGAGAAATTCCTAATTTAATAAAAATGGCAACTACGTTGTGAGTCACCAAGATCAAGAATGTGAAGGACAAGAAGGTCAATATGATCAATAAATATACCTATGAGGAGCCACATTATAAGTTCTATCCCGAGGTTGCTTCACAACCCAACGACCAAGGAGCGTTTTCAAGCATACCACCTAGGGTTTTGCTAGTCCAGGATATCCACTGCAAGATTGCAGAAATCAAAGATCTTGAAGTTGAAGAAGCTTACAAGAAGCTTTGAACAGATGGAAACATTAAGGATGAACACAAGAATATTGAGGTAAAAGGGTTAAAAAATGCCCTAATGTTCCCTAAAGAGTTTAAAATCGAGTAGATTCGGATAGTACTCAAAAGAGTACATGACAGGAAAATGTGGTTGGATGAAACAAAACCAATCACCAAGGATGTTATTCTTGCAATAACCAGTTATCCAGTAACTGACAAGGCTAAAGCCCTAAAACATCCTTCTCACCCCAAGATTGAAAAGATGACAGGTGCAGTATGGAAAGGTAGAGGTTTAAATGTTAACTCCATCACTGATCCATAATTGAATTTTGGTGCATGTGTACTTGGATACAAGGTATTCCAAGCCAACAGACTGAATAACATAACATGTGGAGCAGTTGACACTACCCATAAGATTTTGAAGAAAGGATTATAACTGGATTTATCCAAGATTCTACTTAAGCAATTGGAGGAGAACATGAGGACAATTAGGTTAGCAAGGTCTAATTTATGTAAGTTCAGATCACTCCTCATGTGTACATTATTATTTTTCTAGAACTTCTTCCCATCTGTCGGTAATGTCAATTGGGCAACTACCCAACTAGTAACAATACAAATTAGTGAATTTATCAAGTCACTAGGGGACAATTTTACATCAGTCATGGATGCATACTTTACTACTTTTACAGACAAAATGCAGAAGAGGATGAGGATACCTGAATAACTGGTGGAACAGTATAAGGATGATATATGTTTCATAGTGGATACTGACACCACTTTAATAAAACCAGTTGTACCGAGGACATCATGGTTACTACCTCTTGATTATGAAATCAATATTGATTAGTCCACAAATTCTATTAAAGAATTATTTAATGAAGCAATAGAGAAATCATTACCAAGATTTGGCACTTATGAGGAAGCTAAGGCCAGAATTAAAATAGGCCTAGTAGTGAAGAAGATTGATAGAAAGAAGACTAAAATGGTAAAGAAACTTCAAAATAAGTTGTCAGTAAACGATGAAGAATCAGAACAAAAAGATGACACTAAGGGACAGTCACCTGTCGGTGAAGGTGAACAATTGAGTGACTCTGAGTCAACTGAATCTGATGCACCACCAACAAAGAAACCAAGAACTATTAATCCATCAAGAACTAGTAGTGTGACCACAAAAGATGCAAAATCACCACCAGTTAAGAAAGGAACAGTGAGGACTTACAAGAGAAAGCCTCAAACCGGGAAACAGGCACCAAAGCAAAGAAGAAGATATATCCAAGGTAAAGAGGACAAGGATGACACTGCACATGATGAGATTGAACAAGCACTCCAACCTGAAAAGAACAATGTTCCTAAAATAATTGATGAGATTGCTGCATCATTCATCAAAACAGGTAGCTTATCAAATCCTAAGGTTAGACAATGGCTAACTCTGAAACTCGAGGATCAAAATAAGATAGAAGAGGCCATGATTAAGGCAATGATTACATTAAAATATGTATCTATACAATTTAATAAGATGATGCCACAAGAAATTATTGGCATAATATCAACAAGATGGACATTTGCCTTGCATACAGAGAAATAGATAAGGGAAAGATGCCTAGTTACAATCATGCCACCCAAGTCAAAACTTGAAGAAATTGATGAATTGATGAAGAAGCATTCAAATAAATTTTCAGCTAAGTTGAGAGCTTACAAAGCACTAGAGGGCAATTTAATAGAGCTTGAAAAATAAAGCAATAAAATTTGGAATAAAATATTCAATCCACCTAAGGAGGATACATCAAGCCCCGAGAAGGTATTGCTTCTAACCGAGACTCCTCACAATGAAGAGAAGGAAGAAACACCAAGACTAGACCATATCTTCATAAATAACACCAATGACATCAATACAGTAGAATTGACAACAAAGGCATCCAAGGTCATGGATGATGTACCTCAAATTTTGTAGTAATTAGGAGATTCAACAGAGGTCATCATCAAAGATATAACACTTATTGATTCTAATGATGAACCAAAGAAAGATGAAGATGTAATTGATGTCACCGAGTAGGAAAAGGAAAAGGAAAAGGATACCATAGATGTAGCACGGGTCAATATACCAGGTGACATGCCACTCTTGATACAATCTATCAATATCATTACAGAGGAAAAGGAAAAGACACCTGAACTGATAAAAATACACTGATGGACATAGGTGATGATCAAGGGAAGTAGACAGATACAACTAAAGAGAAGAAAGATGCAAGTGGAGAGGAGAAAACAAGTGATACCACTGATAAGAACACCGGAGGTGAAAGGGCTGTAGATAAAGATAAGGTTGATGTGGAGACATCCACTATTGACCTATAGGTCAATACCAAGTAGCACACAAAAGGCATCACACCTCCCACATAATCACCAAAGCAAGATAAATAGCATGAACTTACTATGGTGATTCATTCCCCTGCTTCCACCACCACGTCCAAGAAAAAGAAGAAGAATAAAAATCCAGTCACATTAGATGATATTATAGAAATACCTGACTGTGACCCGAGAACACTGGATTATGAATCAATTGCAAAGTATGGAGAGCTTTGTAAAAGAAAGACAATACATGACAAGCTCAAGAAGGAGCAAAAGAACTCCCAAGTCCCTGATACAACCAAAGAAATACTATTATAGATTGTTCCTGACACTGACATTGATCAAAATGATCCTATACTTTTGTTGGAATTAATGGGAAGTGTGTACTGAGAGGGAAGGGGTGAATTAGTACCTCTAAAACTTTTGTATCTTTTAACCTTAATCCTTTAGGTAATCAATTGTTTATCCAACCATCTGTTCTATGCCATCTTGATGTAAGATTTGTCAATTCATAAACTTAATTCAACATGTGAACATTCATAGAAACATTCATGAAAGTAATTGACACATAACACAAGATATGATATCATAGAAAACTCATGTTAGGAAGTAAAAACCACAGTGGGGATGGCACCCACAAATTCTTCACTATCTGCAGATTGGAAGGGACCGGTTAAGGCTTACAATTTGATCACTTTTGATCATCTACCTTGTTAAGAGTATCTATGGAGACCTATTAAAGTCTACTCGATTAAGAGCTTTAGAAACACTTTTTAGTGTGCACTTGGTTAAGAGATTTATAATTGGATGGTTAAATCCAGCTTCCTTGAAAGGATTTTTACACTTTGCTTCACTTGTTAGAATGTAAGCAAATTAAAATATGACCTAGTGTATGCAATCTCCTATTGATGATTACAAATCCATTTAAGAATACATGTATAAGTATATCACCTAATGTGATTGAATAATACCTTTGTTTCTTGGTAGCCTATATTCTTGGTTTTTGATAACCAAATTCACCTTTTTCTTTTCTGGTTCTTGAAACTTTCAGTCTGATCCATATATGTGCTCGTATGCTTCATTCATCCTCTCATCCATTCTCACACCCTTAATAATGAATGATTACAACATCTATTTATAAGATAGATTGACCTAATCAAGTTTCACGTAACACAATATTAACTCTAAGATCACAGGTTTAAAACTTTACCTTGATCTCCTAGTCTATGTGTTTTAAATCAGTTAGACTGATTAAAAATCTTAAATTCATGTTTCTTGTCCCTAAAGAAATGGTTTTTAAAACAAATAAAAACTCTATAAATAGAATAAGATTGTTTTATCTGACGTGGAAGTTAGATCCACTTTTTGCGGGCTGCAACTGACTTTTGGTTTCTGTTGATCAGTTATGCTCTGAAGTCAGTTAGACTGTCTCTCGATGTTCCTTGCTTAAACTGTCTCTCAGGTTGCTCTTTGACTGTTCTCTCAGTTTGCACTATGACCTGCTTGTTGGGTTCCTCTTTATCCTTTCCACTTTGCATATTTGGTTAACCCGCAAAATTGTCTCATTGGTTTTCTTTGTACTTAGCAGTTTTTGGTGATCTCTAATATCTGCATTTTTGGTTTTCTCTTTGTACTATCTTTCGGTGTATGTTTACCGAAAGTGTTCTTTGCATACTAATGGAAAAATAATGTCATCAATCTCCCCCTTTGACATTAGTATCAAAAATTGATATGTGCAAAATACTAACAAAAATGTTAAGTATGTACAACATATATAATCCTTAGTCATTTCATGAATCCCCCTATGTATATGTCGGTATATCATTGTACTCCCCTTTTTTGTTCTTTTTATGTAGTACTCTATAGTTTCCTATCTGTACATATCATTATTTTCCCCCTTTTTTGATATCAAGGGCAAAGGTGTCTACCTTATAGATTATCAAAAATGTGAGAGTGTGAAGACTCCATGTCTTCCATCATCTTCTCCCATTGGTCCTTCAGGTTGTCTAGAGCCATGTGCTCGAGTGTGATCCTTGAATGCATATCGTAAATGTTGTCTGATATAGACATCTCGAGGGTTGCTATCAGTTGTCTTGTTGAACTGATATGTTGTTGAAGTAGTGTTAGATTTGGTAGAAGTTGAGCTTGGAGCTCGGTGACCTCTTCCCTGAATTGTGTTTTTGCTTCCCATAGTTCCTATCTTAACCTTTTTGTCTCAGCAATCTTTTCATAATGCAACTTTATTGCATTTTCCTTGGTGGTTAATCCTTTAGCACTAGTAGCTAGATCAGAATCTAAATTTTCTATCTTATCACTATGCTCCTTAGTGAATTTGTCAAGTGTGCTCAATTGTTGGATCAAGGAAATAGCTTCAACAATTATTTGATCTAATTCACTTATGAATTCTGAAAGCTTTACCTTGTTTATTGCCACTTCTTGGCTGATCTTTTCAAAAAGTTTGTTCTGATATTTCTGCTTTTCTCTCTCATCTATTGCCTTTTCTGCATCAATGTTCTGCATTGTAATGGCTTTGGTGATAGTGGCTATTTGATCAAGGATAGGTCTATTGTGATCAACATCAACATCGGGTATAGTCTAATACAAGATGTCCCTAGTTGTTTCTAGTACCATGGAGTCTTGGTGCTACTTTCTCAGCTTCTCTTGTAGTGCCTTCCTTTGGCATATTTCACTGTATTCTTTCAGTGCTTCATAGTCAAGTGTAGTTGGGTCACATTTGGGTATCTCTATTATTTCATCTAGAGTGACTTCCAACTTACTCTTTTTGGATTTCTTCTTTTTCTTCTGAGTTTCACTTAAGTGTAGAACCATAGCCATCTTCTCATCTTTGTCTATTATGCTGTATGAATTAGCTTGTGGTGTTGCCTCTTTTTTTTGATGTGCTTCGGTGTCAGCTTGTCATTTTGAGTAGTAGTCTCCACATCAACCTTTACATTATCTGTAGCAACTTGTTCGATTACCCCAGGAATGTCATCTTTTGTTTTTTTTTCCTTCATCAATATCCTTATGTACTTCATCTTCCTTTGTTTGTCCATCCTTCTCAATAGTGTCTCCATTTGTTTTCTCTAAATCTCCTTATGTAACCTTGTCAGTTTTGGTTACAACATGAGTGTCTCTGATGACACTCTATTCATTAGTGTTGTCTTTCTTTCCTTCATCCCCTGCATCCTCGGGAATGCTTGAATCTTTGTCAGGTGATTTTTTTTTTCTTGAAGTATATTGATGGCTTGCATCAATATTTTCATGTTGATTGATATGTTCACCTGTGAAGTGTCAAATGTTGTGTCTTGTTTTTCGGTCTTGTCATTGATAATAGTGACATCTTCATCTTTCTATATTTCTTCTGCTGGATCATCGGTTATGTCAATGACTGTGTTATCCACAATGTTTTCCATAGTGGTGTCTGGCCATATCTCATCTGCAACATCCATATCCTTGTTACCTTTTGTTTCCATCTCCTCCTTGTCCAATTCAACATCTGTGATGATGATTGGTTTTGTTTCCTTAGTAGCTTGATCATTCTTGATTTCCTAACTCTTAGTTGGAGCTCTCTATGGCTCAGCACTTATTTCCTTTTTAGGAATATTAAGTATTTTTCTCCATTCGACTTCACTTTTTCGGTCTAACTCTAGTAGCATCCTTTTAGCACTTGGTAGGCTCTCATCTTCAGTGAGAACCTTTTGGAATGAGCCTTCATCATTGCTTTAATTTCCTCCATTTTGGATTTGGGAGGCATGACTGATACTAGGGCTCTTTCCCTGATCTCTTTCTCAGAGTGCAAGGAAAAATTCCATCTTGCTGATAGTCTATCTTGACGTTCTTTGGGCATTTTGTTTGCCAGTTTCATTGGGAGGTAATGGTATATGCACATCATTTCAATGATTTCCTCCTCAATCTTATTTTGATCCACGGGATCCAATGTTAACTTTTTCTTGACCTTCCTACTAATTGCATTACCTGATTTGATAATGTCTGCACATACCTCATCAACTGTTTTAGGTATCTTGCTCTTTTCTTCTTGAACACCTTCATCTTGTTTTGTGTCCTCAATATCTTCTCCGGTTCTAATGAACTTCCTTCTCTTTGTTGGCCCTCTTTTTTGTGTAGCCAGTTTCCTCTTGTAGGTTCTTGCTTGTCCTATCTTCAAGGGTGAAGGACTTGAGTCCTTAGCGGTTTGGCTTCTTATCCTTGAAGTAGTTGTGGTTCTTGGCTTCTTAGCTGGTGTTGTCAACAAAGTATCTAACTCTGTAAAATCAAAGTCACTTACCTTCTGAGCCTCACCGACGCATGAGTGTCCTTCAGTTTATTCCTTTTGTTCAGTTTCCTCCTTAATAAATGACATTATTTTCTTCAAAATCTTAACCATTTTATCTTTCTTCCTGTCAATTTGCTTTACAACCAATCCAGTTTTGATTCTTGATTTTTCCTCCTCATAAGTTCTAAACTTTGGCCATGTCTTGTCTAATGGTTCATTTATTAGTGTATCAATTGCATTGGATGCTTGATCAATATTTACCTCATATTCCAAAGGTTGTAACCATGTTGTCCTTGGTACATCAGGCTTGATGTATGTGTGGTCAGTGTCAACCATGAAACATATATCATTTTTGAATTTCTCAATAATTTGCTCAGGGGTCCTTACTCTTTTTTACATTTGGTCCTTGAATCTTGTAAAGTACTCATCCATGACTATTTCAAAGTTGTCTCCTAGTGATGTTATGTATTCACTGATCTGCATGGTGACTGGTCTTGTGGTATCCCATTTTACATCTCCTACTGATGGAAATGATTCTTGGAAGTAAAACAAAATTCACATGATAAGTGAGCCAAACTTACATGTATTTGTCTTTGCATTTCTTATTGTTCTTTGGTTTTCTTTGAGCTGGTTAAGTAGAAGTTCCAACAGATCCAACTGAGTACCTTTCTTTACAATCTTATATGCAGTATCCACTACTCTAGATGCTATGTTGTTCATCCTGCTAGCTTGGAAGAATTTGTAGCCTAGGACACATGCTCTGAATTTTAGTTCATCATCAGTAATAGTGGATACCTTCAATCCTCTGCCATCACACTTGGCTCCTATGTTCTTTTCAATCTCAGCCTTGGGTGGGTATTTTAATTCCTTTACCTTATCGGTTATAGGGTAACCGGTGACTGCATGAATAACATCTTGGGTTATCATTTTTGGCTCATCCAGCCATAGCTTGTGATTGTGAATTCGGCTCAGTACTAACCAAATCCACTCGGTTTTGAATACCTTTGGGAACAAAAGGGCATTAGTGGTCCCTTTCATCTCCTTGTGTTTTTGTTCATCTTTTATGGATCCATCCTCATTACATAGCTTCGTGAAAGCTTGTTCCACCTCTAAGTCACCAATTTCTGCAATCTTGCAGTGGATGTATGCTCGCACATCTTCGAAGAGAAAAACCCTAGCTGGTATTCATGAGAATACTCCAAAATTGTCAAGATGTGATGCAAACTTAGGGAAAATCTTGTAGTGAGGTTCCTCACATGTAAAATTATTGATAAGTTTAACCTTATCCTCCTTAAATATTGTTTAGTTTGGTGGTTCCTGAGGTCGTGGCCATTGTTTCAGATATTTAGGGCTTTCTGAAAAATGTGTAAAATAGAGTTCTCGGTTATCGTAGGAACTTACTATTTACACCTGTAGTGGTCACTGATCTATTGGAGTGCTCTGGGTTGAGTTTAAGTCACTCTATGATGTTGTTGCTTTGTTCTCAAATTTTTCTCTTGTCACTATGCTTTGTTCGCTGGTGAGTAATGAGACCCTTCCATCGCCCTTTTATAGATGTTTGCCCTAAAAGTGAGTCATTAATGCTCAACCACTCCTCAGTGTGTGAAGACAAAGTCATCAATTTGAACATTAACCTCTCTCTTTGATGACAAAATGATGCTTCAGGGTAGTTGTCTAACTCATTGCTTTTACCGATGGGTTTCGGTGTTTTGCGAACATAACTCATTCAACTTTCTTGATTACCGATGGGTCTTAGTTTACACTAGTAACTTTTCTTTTATATGTTAATCGACGATTATTGGTAGGTGTAGGTAGTTTTATCTTTGAGTGTATACCGATGGATTTCAGTATGTATTTCTTGATGGAATAGTTATCACAGATTTTAACAAATAATATCATGATGCATCTTTACTTATGCTAATTTGGCATTTCATCAACATATTATGGAACTGATGTAAAATACTACTTAGTGTAATTTAGTTCCATACTTACTTGTTCAACTTAGGTATGGATGGTGATGTCACCAGATCCATTGGATGGGGTGTCACCATTTGCATTGCTCAGTCCAAATTCATCATTGTTTGAATATTTTCTCCACATTTTGTCTCTCATTCTCCAGATGTCTTTAATGGTGTTTCCATTGGGAAATGTGTTGGTCTCTATCATTTGGTATCTGCAGTCTTTCTTGAGATGACCAACTTTATGATAGTGTAAGCATGCCATTTCGGGGTTAGTCCAACCTCTATACTTTCTTGTCCACTATCTCATACAGTTTGCAACAATGTGACCAAATCTTCCACATGTTGTACAATTTGTCCATGTGTTGTAATCCCATACATATTGGTTACCGACTCTTTTTGGTTGATAGGCAATTTCTTGACCTTTAGGCTTCCATGCTTGCTTTTTCTTCTTCCAACATTCAAGAGTTGTGTGCCCATTCATTTTTCAAGTAGGACAATATTTTTCCATGTAGGTTTCCTTCTTTGGTTGTTTCATCTCAGAATTACATTTATATGCTTTATGTCCTTTCTTGTTACATTTATAACAAAATTGTATGAATGAAGATGTGGATTTAGGAATACCTTTCATTTTTCCTCTACATACATTTGATGTGTGGCCTTTCTTTCCATAGTGATTGTATGTCATCTTTCTTGGTCTTGGATTTTCATAGACATTCTTTGGATCAACTTGATTGGGTTATTCTCCATCCTCGGTATAGCCTAGAATGATGTTGTTTTTGATTCTTCATTTTCCATCAAGAAAATCATCCATTCTCTTATTGCTCTCTTCAGCTTTCTTGATACTTTCATTATGCTGCTGCTGAATTCTGAGTTCTAGTTTCAAATTTTCATTTTCTTCCCTTAGCTCATTGATAGCTTCTATTCTTTCAATGAGTTCAATATTAATTCTATTTGCCTCTTGACTCATAAGAATAATATGATTTGTAATCTCATGGTGATGTTCTATTAATCTTTGTATTTCAGATTCTTTCTCTTGTAGCTTTTCAGTAATATTCCTTCTATCATCAATAGCTAGTGTTATTTCTTTCTCAGCTTGTCTAGCACTGTTCATGACATAAATCATTCTTATCATCTGTGTCTCTTGACCAATTTGCAAAGATTTCACTTGTCCAGCCAGATGTTGATTGATTTCATTTAAGCTTGTGATTCTTTCTTCTGATGTGTTTGATGCTCTGCTTGTATCCGCTCCTGTCCCTGTTACCCAAACCATTAGTTCTGCAAGTGAAGGGGATTCGGAAGGGAGGGAAGGTTCTGCTGTAATAAACAAGATGCCCAACTGGGTGCTTATAGCCTCCTTCATCTGGTGGGAGGTTGTCAGTTGAAGCTGCAATTGTTCCATGATGGGAACTATGGATGGGACCTAGGATGGGGTCCCAACTTTTCTATTTCCTCTATCTTCGCCCTGTGCAAAGGTTCCGGCCCCAAAAGTGGATCCCTGCAAAGATGGGGCAACTCTTTGAGTACTATTCGAACACACCTTCTGAAAATATGCATGGCTACATTAAATTACATTATGGGTGATGTCCTCAATAGTCAGGCCTTCCAGGTTGTCCCAATCTACCAGAGGGAGAGCCATTTTGTTTACTCCATGTGCCTTGTACTGTGGGTCTTCTGTGGACCCAGTGTCCAAAAATTCCTTAGGAAAATTTTTAAGCTTGAGGTGCTTTATCATGCCTTGTGTCATCCGAACAAAATGCCAGTTCTGGACTTCAAAATCATCCTGGAAGTCTTCCCAGAAATCTTCCAAGTGAAGCTTATGAGGGTCTGCTACCCGGGGAAGTGTCGTTGCTATCTTATCCAGCGGATCAAAATTCTTCCGCTCTAAGTAAAAATCTGTCAACCCCAAACACTTCAGTTCTCCGTTGGGCCTCTTTCGCCACTGTGAGGTTGCAAGCATAGTTCCTGCAGGTTATTGGGAACAGAATGTTAGTGACCTTCTTCAATGCGAAGAAGGCATGCAGCTCCAAAATCTGTCTGCAATATTCTAAAAGAATTATCATATCCCCACAATGTTTGGGTAATAGGTAGGGTTTCCTGGAGAAGCTGGTCACCCGAATGTAAGTGTGTTGCTGAAATTGAATGTAGTAATGGCCATAAGTAATGACTAGAGTCATTGCCTCCTTTGAAAGATGGTATCCGACATCCAGAGTAGGTGTAAGAATGTTGTATTAAACGAAGGCATCGTTTACTATGCAAAAACTAGGGAAACTGGCCTCCCATTAAATCTATAAGAAATAGTCCCACAAAGCATTCTGGCCCTTGCCAGTCTTGATCTCGCCGATAGTGAGTAATCCCCTGGTGACATAGCATTTTTGTGCCAGTGCCCACAAGACATAAGAAGTCATGTAAAATTTAAGAGACCGGGTGACCCTGATGAGATGGGCGTCCACGTGATTGGTGATGATTATGTCCCAATTGAAATTCTGACTGCCAGAGGTGATACCAAACAAGAAGTAGTACATCCATGCCGAGAATTATTGAGCATGGGGCTCTCCAAAGACTTTGTATAATGTGATGATCCCCATTTGTATACTCTCTTTGAATTATGTTTGAGGGATCTCCAGCTTCATCTTTTTGTAATCCTTTCTAGGAGTCTTAAGCTAGTTGGTGTTGAGATATTGTCGGGCCACTTAAGGGAGCTTCTCAAATTCATTTAGTGCTAGGGTCTGGGTGATAACCATGGCATTGGAAAACTGGGGGATCCCCAAACCTAAAGAGAATGTTGTGGCATCTAGAGACACCATGGGCATTGGATAACTTGACGACACAGGAGTGACAAGCATGACAACCCAGATGGCTATGCTGTAGTGTTCTACTAGTGTAAGGATGAGCTTCGGAGCCTGCACTAAGCAGGGGAAACATGTGGCCTTAAGGATCCCAGAGGCAGCCACATTGAGTGCCATCAAATCTCTAACCTTGCGTAGTATGAAGATTATTTTAACTAGGGCTTGCATCTCTACCCATACTCTGACACCTGTGTCAGTGACCAATTTGAGATTGGAATCAACCTTTGATCCTAGAATAACTTCTTCCTTCAGATATTTCATTGACAGTGGGAGTTTTTCTAAGGCCTTCTCAGCCTTTGTCCTGATAGCTGCCCTAGTTGAAGCAGTAGTGGGGAACTCTGGGCTCCCAGGTGGAGAAGATGTTGATGCTTCAGACATGATTGATGGGTGATTTTTTGGTAACCTACAAGACTGGATGACCATCAGTATAGATAATATAACAAAATTCTAGATCCAAAGATTTTCACCACCATTTCGCATTTGTCCTAAAAATGGTGTTAGTTTGCATCAAACCCTGAAAAGATATATATAATGAAATGACTTAGGAATTTGATCTATGCCCAGGCTTCCGGGGTTTCTAGCTCATGCGAGGAAATGAAATGAAGACCAAAGGGAAACTTGGGACCTAGAGTCTGGAAAAATAACCATTATTGACATGACTGGAAATTAGTCGTACTAGGCTGACTTGGGAGCGTCATGTGGTCATGCAGTAAAGGGAGTAATAGCATTAATGTTGACAGTTGTCTCAACACACAAGAGCATGAATGACACTTGGCTCGACTTTAAATGCTCACATGTGGGAGAATTAAACCCGTCATTAAGACTGAGTTGGTAGAGGAGAGAGAAAACCACCATGGCTTAAATAGGCAAGGTGTCGATTTGAAACCAGGCAGACGTCATGCAAGCTCCAAATTTAGGGTTTTTGTGCGTGGAGCGCGATGAGCTTTCCACCAAACGGGAAGGACAGATATACAGGAATGTATAAAAACTACTCAGAGGGCCGAAGCACAAAAAGGGTCAAAGCAAAACTTGTAGGCTGACCAAGAAAAACCTATTTACAGGCAATTTACAAAATGTACAGGGTGTATACAAGTGCTACACTAATTTATAACTACACAGAGGGTGTACAACCTTCTGGCCAAGTCGTCCCACCAATAGGAGGTGACTACAAGACCAGAGTAAAAAACCAGAAACCAAAAACAAAATGGAAACAAGAGCAAACTAAAAGTGAGAAAAAGCTCAAACACAAACAAAGCAAAACCAGAAAGCACAAGGGAAGAACCAGAAGTGCCTACCTTAAAACACAAATAATGCGAGAGAACAAGAAGAGGAGGCGATCTGCAACTGACCAGTCTTGAAGGACCATGAACACACAACTGATAATCACCATTTAAGCATTGTTAATCACCGAGAGCAAATTGCACTTAGATTGCTATTTAATTGCCTTAATCGCATTGAATCGCTCTGGGTAATTTTTCACGGTAAATGTAATAATGACTGGTGAAACCTATTTATACCCTTAGGATAAAAACATATCTCACTCTTTCCTTCTACAAATTTCAAAGAAAGGCAAACCTCTAGACCCAGGCCTGAGGATTCCATGCAACCGCACCCTCTAGCAAATGAGGAAATGGTGACAGAGAATCCTGGAGTCCAAAATCTAGTTAGAACAAAGAAGGAAAACACTCCGAGAATGGGCCATGGAGAAAGAAAAACCAAAAGGGGACACAACACTGACCCGCAGAGACAAAGGTTGGAGGAAAACAAAAGGAAAAGAAAACAAGGCAAAAGAAAAAAGGGGGGGACCCAACATTTTGCCTACAAAATGTAGGGAGGGGTATGTAGGGCATAACAAATGACGACTCACTGGGACAAATTCCTTAGCACATTTTAGAATTTTAGAACCTCTAGTTGGAAAAACTGGAACTCATCTTTACCTGGAGAATTCATTTTGCAAGGCACGAGTTGTCTGAGAAAATCTGACTCATCAATGATTCGATCTTTCGGTCCTTCATCAGTTGTGAGGTGTGCATTTTGAAAGAAAATCAAGCCAATTTTTTTTGAGAAAAGCAGAGAGGAGGCACTAAATACATCAAACCAAAGTCATCACATCTTGTACAATCCCCTAGATATTGTAATTCTCTATCCTTTAGATCTCTTCTTTTCTAGATGGGAAGGCGGTACTCCTTTCATTGCGAACCTTAAGCTTAGCCAATTTTAACGGTGGTACTTATTTCACCTTGTCATGTGCTTTAAATTGTTGAATAAGAGAGAACATTCTAGACCTGGGATATTTTATGATTTTCAGACTTGGCCAATAACTAGTGCAACCGATCTGCCCTTAATGACCATACGATTACTTGCTCCTTAGATTTTTTGTTAACCAATGTTAAGACTTGCGAGATATGAATCTGATGAAAATTACCCATAACCTTTTACCATACACACAAAACAACCTCGAAGTGTGGACAAATTCCACCATGCTAACAATAGATTTAGGACTACCCAAAATGCATAAGGTATCGTTCCAGGGACTAGATGTCATGCGAAGCATACCTGTCTACAAGAAGAGGGAAGCATGCCAGAAACCCAGAAAATAAACACAAAACAAAAGAAAGCAAAAAAAAAGTGAAACAAGGAAAAGGAAGGCGGACCTAGAGGACGGTCGACAACTATTTACAAGGACAAGGCACTCCCAAAGAGTGCCAGGAAAGATATTTACAAGCAGAAACTTTACATATAATACAAATTTGAGCAAACTTACCACCCACCTCATTCAAAATAGTGTTTGAGAAACTGTCCATTGAAAAGCAATGGGATGACTTCTCTGGTCATAGTACTAAGGTGATAAGTATTCACCCCGTAGATCTCAAAAATCACATACGGTCTGAGCCAAAGCCTTTGAAATTTGGTGTGCTTTCCTTTCTTTTCCCAGGCCTTATCCCACAATAGGACCAGGTCTGAAATATGAAAGGCCTTATATTGGGCTCTCTGGTCAAACCACCATTTGACAACCACTTGATGACATGCAAAGTGTTCTAGTGTCGCATCCCTTTTTCCTCCATTTTCACCAGGTTTAGGAGCTGAACTTCCACGACATTGTCCTGGTTGTCAAATTCCTACATAAAATGTAAGACCGGGATTTGTAAGTTGATAGGAAACACTGGATTCTGGCCGTAAACCATATGAAATGGGGAAGTCCTCAGGGCTACTTTAATCCTGATGCAATCCTCCCAGAGGGCAAATCTAAGCTTTTGATGCCAGTCCCGGGGGTTTTGTTCTAACAGATGTTTAATCACCTCTTACAGATTTTTATTAGTGGATTCAGCCACGCCATTACCCTGGGGGTAGTATTTGCTAGAGAACTTCAAGGTGATCTTCCTCTCATAGGTCCACTCAAGTAACTACATCGAAGAAAATGTTAGACCGTTGTCAACCACTATAGCAAATGGCAAACTGAATTAGGTGACTATGTTTTCTTCCAGGAATTTGATAACTACATTTGTCATGTTGTTCTTACATGGAATCACTTCAGACTACAGGGTGCAATAATTGGTAGCAGTCAAAATGTACCGGTGGTTGGCAGATGAATTAGGGTTGCTTTTGCCAATAAAGTTGAATGCCCATTGGGCGAAGGGTCTAACTTCAAAGACCAGCTGCAAAGGCATGGCTGGGTTCCACTCATGATGCACTGCTATTTGGAAAATGTGGCACTTCCTCACGTGAGCGTAGACATCCTTAAAGATGAAGGACCAATAGTATCAGACCTGGAGAATCTGGTGGGCAGTGGCATCAGCTGATCCATGCCCGGTTCCAAACTGCCCGTGAAATTCCTCTATCATTTTAGTAGCTTGGTCCCTATCAATGCATCAGAGGTATATTACCTCACAGTTCCTGTGGAAAAGTGTTCCATTTTTTATCATGAAATGTGCACTTTTCAGGAGCAAGGTGCGACGTTTGTTTGGGGGAAGCCCCTCTAGGCATATGTTATTGAGAAATAGGTACACCAGATCGGTATACCATGGGTCTTGGGTGACAGACTCCACCATGTAAGTTTGGCATTCAATGTTTGGAGTTCCTTTCGCCATTGCTTTGCATAGTCCCTGGCCTCAGACTATCTTCATGGGTTGCATTTCTAGATCATGCTCTTGGAGGATGGCCATCCATTTCCCTCGGCATTCACCCAATTCACTCTACAACAACAAAGATTTCATAGCCTAGTCCGGAAAGATAGCATGCACTTTGCTCCAGAGAATATAGTGCCAGAATTTATTCACAGCCTGGACTAGAGTGAAAGCCTTCTTTTCTAAAGATGAATATTGGACTTCGGCATTCTTGAAGGGGGAGCTCATGAAAGCAATGGGTCATTCTTCCCCTTCAACTTGCTGGGTTAGGACTACTGCTGCAAAATGCGGGGAAGTGAAGGAGTATATGTGAAATGGGAGGGAGTAGTCTGAACTTTCCAGGATGGGTGCCTCCACTATGGTTTGCTTGATCTGGGAAAATGCTCGCTTCACTTTGGGGAGCTACTCAATTTTTGTGTCTTTATTCATCATGTTCTTGAGTGACTTAACTATCTCAACAAATCTAGTGATGAATTGCCAGAAAATTTTTATCTTTCCAAAGAAAGACCTCATTTATTTCTTACTGTCAAGCATCTATAAATTCAAAAGTTCTTCAACTCTCTCAAGGTCAATGGATATCCCCTTCTCAGAGATGATATGCCTGAGAAGCTTACCTTCAGTGACCCCGAATATACACTTCTTAGGGTTGAGGGAAATTCCATATCGATGACATCTCTCACAAATTTGGGCGAGGTGGGCGGAGTGATCATGCCTGTCCCGAGAAAATACTGTCAAATCATCCATATAAATGATTATGCATCTATTTACTAAGCCCTCGAATGCAATGTCCATGGCCTTTTGAAATGTTTCCCCCACGTTGATGCGGCCAAAGGGCATCCTTTGGTATGAAAACATTCCCCACTTGGTGGTGAACATTGTTTTATCTCTATCTTCGTCCTTAACCATGACTTGGTTATACTCATAGTACCCATCCAGGAAGGACATCATTTGGGATCTGTTAACAATTTGTAATATCTCATCCAATGAGGGGAGAGGGTGATTTTCCTTCTTAGATGCCTTGTTTAGATTGTGAAAATCCACACACAGGTGGATTTTGACATTTTTCTTTTGCACAGGGATGAGGTTGGAAACCCAAGTTGTGTGCTTGATAGGAAAGATAATCCGGGCGGATAGTAGTTTCTAAACCTCCTAGTGAATTAGACGTTCGATCAATGGGTTTACCAGTCTTTGCTTTTGCCAAAAAGGCTTAGTATCTGGTTTCAGTGGGATGGTATGGGTCATGATGGATGAGTCATAGGTCTTCATATCCTCATACCCCCATGCAATTACATCAATGTATTCTCAGAGAACCAAGAGAATGTTCTCATTCTCCTTTGAGGAGAAGGAGGTGCCAATGTGTACAATTTTTTCTTCATCGGCCTAGCCAATGTTAAACTTTTCAAATTTTCCTACCTAAGAGGAGGATGATATCTTTTCTCGGCCCCAGGGGTCCGAATCAAATATTTGTTCAAGACCTACCATCCCCTTCAGGATGGTGTTGGTTGGTAGGTCAATAACCCTATCGTCTTCTTCACCCTGCTCGATATCACCGTGATCTCTTTCTTCCACTATCTGATCCTCAAAGATGCCAAAATTGTCCATGAAGGCCAAAATATGTTGTTCATCCTCAAAAACCTGAAAGTGAGTGATATTGTCCAGGATGGATGGGGTGGGGACCATCTCAACAGAAAACTTCCAGAGCCGGGAGCCAGCCATTAGCTCAAGGGTGCTGGCAGACATGGCAAGGGCATTCAAAACATAGTTATATTTTTGGGGAATAAGTTTGATGTTGAAAGCATCAAAATCTTTGACTAGGATCCATGCCTGGTTGTGGTAGGCAGCCAACCTTTTTTCATGACAAGTGTATTGGCCCCGGACTTGTTTTACGATCAACTCTAAATCACCCATCGCCCGGAGGCAGGTGATTCCTTTTCTCAATGCAAACAGGAGTTTGAGGACCAAAGCCTTGTACTTCATGACATTATTTATGCAGTTAAACTATAGCCTATAAGATGTGATGAAGGATTTCCCTCGTGGGTTGATCAGTTCCACTCCAGCCCCGCAGCCTTGTTTAGACGTGGATCTGTCAAACTTTAGGGTCCATAAGTCATTGTTCATTTTCTGGGACTGGGAAGGCAAAGTGATGTTTTGATTGATTTTGGGATGGTTGGGAGGTGATTCCTCTAGTTTTGATAGTGGGTGGGTGATTTTTTCCTCTAGAGAAGCCTTTGGTTGAGATTCCTAGACAAGTGACACCTTATGCGTACCATCAAAATGGTTACTAGGTCCAGGCAAATCTGCTTTATGTTCTCTCTTCCAGAGGGCATTGATATGGCGGGTATCAGCGGCGATGCAAGACTCACACTCTAGCTCAGAATGTTTCTGGTAGTGCACCCGACACCAAGTGTCGGACAAGAGTGTGGCATGAGTTGTTGTGTTACCTTGTGAGTTTACCTCACCCCTCAATTTTTTGTCTAGGTCCTGAATTCTCTGAAAGACTATGGGATCCTCCACTAGGGTGAAATCAAATGTTAGAATCTCTAGGGGTCGGTACACCCCAAGAAAGATTCAGAGAACAAGACTTCATTTACCCTCCCGACTTCGGTCAGGGCTTACTTCATTCTGGGTTCACTCTCTACCTAGATTTGGTTCGACTGCCCCTCCCAGGGGATCCACAAGTGGGAGAAGTCTGTGAAGAAATACCCATTAAGGGCCTTAGACCAATTCTGAATTAATAACATCACGTAGGTTTCAGGGATGTCCACCACCTGGATGTCTATTATGCTTGATATCTGGGGGTCTTGGATGAGCTAAATCCAAACATTTTTTTAGCTTACCCACCATTTTTACAGTAGTTTTGTCCAGTTGGACTACTGTACCCTTGGATGGAGTGGGAAAGAGTCTGAGATTCTGGCATATAGATAAGGGCATGATGTTGCTCGAAGTACTGGAATCTACCAGGAAGTTGTATAGGTTCTTCCCTTGTATGTTTAAGCCTAGTAGGAAGGGAGGATCCTCTATGTTTCCCTAGAAGACAACCATGTTGGCATCGTCAAATGTGATAGTCTTTGGTGGATGACTGATGATTGACGACTTCCTAGTTTCCCAAGAGCTTCAGAAGGGACTTCCTTTGCTCGGGACAGTTCAACAAAACCTCCATCAAGGTCATTGAGGTGGTGGTTCTCTCTATTGCCTTAGTGATGTCAAACCTTCCCCTCGGGTAAAGTTGGCTTCCCCCGGTCAGATACTTAGCTTGGTTAGAGCCAGGGCCTTTCGGCGGGAAGGAGCAATCTATTGTGTTATCCTAGGGAGAGGTATTCTTGGGAGGTGTTGGCATGTAAATTGACCCTTTTCTAGCCTGACTCTGAGTATTGTAAGGAGTCCGCGGGCTGGTAAAGGCATTGGCCTCAAAGGCCAAGATAGATTCATCAAAGAACCCCTGCAATTTGGGCTCTTCTTTGTCCTCTTTGTCTATCTCGAAGAAGACAGTCTCACAAGTGAAGGCAGTGTGAGTAGGCTCTTGTACGGATGTTTCTGGGGGAGTAGGATTGACAGGTTGTTATTTGTCCGACTGGGAGATCATAATGATCTTCTCCAATGTGACACAATTCACCTCAGAATAAGAGTCAGTGTCATGCAATCTACACCAATTGGTCACGGGGTGGAATTCTGCAAGCTATGCAGAATGAATAGGTCCAACACTACCCTGAGTGGTGTTTTGGTTTGGAGGAGGACCTCCGATGTTCGCATTGTTTTTCCATTGTTGTTGATTTGGTTGAGGCCTGTTGTTGTAGTTTCTACCTATGGAGTTGGTATTTCATTGCCTGGAGAAAATATTCCCTCTATAGGAATTGGAGTTGTGAGGTGCAGAAGGCCCCACCTTCAACTATCCCATGTCCATAGTCAGGGAGGACACCAATCACCGGAGGGATTCAACCTCGGTGGATAGTTGGGTATTCGCATCACAGTGTGATGCCTGTTATGGTTGGTTCCTAGGGAAAGTGACAGCAACTCCTGGAGTCAAGGATGACAATCCTCTAATAGTGAGCGACTTGAAGAAAGGTACTCTAGAGGGTTGTGTCAATGGTTGTTGCATTTTCTGTGGCTAGTTCCAGGGAAAAAATTCTAGACCCAGTATTGTCTGGGCTTGCGATGGATATACGTACTAGGCCTGCTAGTCTATCAGCGGTGGTGGGCCCATGGCCATCATAGGGGTGCCCATTGTTGGATTGGGGTTGTATCCCCTAGCATAAGAGGTTCTGTTGGGTATCATGTTGAATGGTAGGCTCTATCCAATCCCACTGGGAGCTTTTCTCAAATCGCAGGACAATTCTAGGGCCAGGTTGTAAACCTTTACCAAAGTATCCCGGTTGTTTGCGGTGGTTTTTCTCCAAAGGAGAGTGGCAATAATGGGGTCTAGAGAATTTAGGTGTGTCTGGATGGTGACGTCAGTGGATGGGATGAAGGGGAATGTGCACCACTTCAAGGCACGTTGGAACTGATGGTTGAATGTTGTGAGGGGTTCGTTTGATTCCTTCCTTATGGAGATAAACTGGCTGTGAGACCACATCAGGTCCATGTGAATTCAGAAGGCCGCCAGGAAGGTGTCTTCCATGTCCTACCAACTATTGATAGAGTTGGCTGACAAGTTGAGGTACCAGTTTAACTCATTCTACCCTAAGGACAATGGAAACATCTAGGTCACAACGTCTTGATGTTGTACCTGGTGTCGGTTCATGGCATCCTTATAGGCCTAGAGATGTTCTACAGTTCTGGGGCCTAGATGCTCGTATTTGGGGAAGATCTTCTCTGGATGCGAAGGAAGATCGTTGGTAGCACCGGGGAACTGCTCCATTGGGGACCCAGTGTTACCAAAGTAGTTCGCCATTGGGGCTGCAAGATTTTGGCTAGGTTGAGTGTTAGTCCTCAAGGTTATCTAAGGAGCTTGGGTATTCTAAGGTGTAGAGAATCCCTAGATAAGGTTGGCTGGTTGTTTGGTCTTTGGGGTCCTTATCTTTTGAGAAAGAGGCTTGAGTTCAACAAACTTTTTGAGATTCGGGGTTGATTGAAGGATTCTTTCAAAATGTAAGGGTGAAAAATACCCTATCCCGCTAAATGATTGGTTCATAAAACTATGGCTTGGGAACCCTCGGGTGGTGTGAAATCAAAATCTTTTGAAGGGGACAAGCTCATGCCCTCCTTTTAGCACCAATTTTTGTTGAAGGGACTTTGTGACTGGTCTCATCAATAGATGATAAGTTGTCACTGGGTACTGGGGTACCAGCCAATTTTGCCTGTAAAGGTTGTCTAGGGAATAAATTCTCAGGGCCCTTAAGCACCTAAGTGTCAGGTCTTGATGGTGCAGAGAGCTAAATTGGGAAAGTGACTATTTTGTTTGGGGGGATAACTGGTTTTTGACTCGTCTTCTTCAGGGATTTAAGTGATAAGTCAGGGTTTCTTGCAAGCATGCATGAGTTTACCAAATAAACAACAAAATATATACTAGAGTTAAGGGTTCGTTACTTCTACCTATAGTCATGGAACATATTTCCAAAATCAATAATGCTCTAATGAACTACACTAAATACTGAATGCATATAGAACCATCAATCCATACATATTCAATAGAAAGGGGAAATGAGATAATCTAATCTAACAAAACATCAAAGCAAAGGACATTAGAAACATACAGCACAAAAGAGATATTGCTAACTCAGAGATCAGAACATCAACAACATCATTGCTAGAAACTCTTCCTTCTTCATTAATAGGGTGTTCCAACATCACTGGTGTGTACATCAACGGCTCCAAGGGAGCATCTAACTACTAAGAATTACTAAGCATTGAGCTCCTGCAACTATTGAAAAAAGGAAAATACTATTTTCTACTACTTGGAATGCAAAATCATCAATTTCGCTGACCCTTGAAATGAGGTCAAACTTATTATTTATACACCTAGTTTTCCCTAAAACTAACCTAATCTAACTCTACACTCAATATTAAAATACAATATCCGGTGGTCGGTACTACTTGCACCACTTACAATCACCTCAAAAAGTGCATAGGTCTGACAAGTCAGAGGAAGAAGACAAGAAGAAATGATGGAAGAATCAGCATCGAGAAGAGTGTCGGGGTAAGAAAGGAAGAAATCCAATCTCCCTAGAGTTCAAGGCTACATGCCTCATCAATGAAAAATGTGGCTCACTGTCTTTGATGCACTAGGTAGTTAATGCTGGAGCGACATCTTGGGAAAATCACCTGTCAGAGCCATCCCTCTACCTGACATGCCTTATTAGGATCACCTACCTTTTGTCCCCCTTTATTAACTACTGTATAATGACCGGTCAGCTCCAGGGAACCTGGACATGGGTCACTGAAAGAATACAAAACTTTGGATCTGGAAATTTGGAGTCTAGGAGCTTACGCTCAAAGAATAATGAATGTTCAAAAATGCACCCTGCTGGTAAAAAAAAAACCTCCAGAGTCTAGAGAACTCTATTGTTCCTTGTATTCCTTAAATGCTTCCAGGAGCTATGCAACTCCATCCTCATCAATGTCCTTGAGGTCGATTGGTAGTACTTGGCCACCTCCATTTGTTCACCCAGATCTGAGGTGTTTCCTTTGAACTTGGTGGCCATCTTTGTGGTGTCATGGGCCCAGAGCATCATGCGGGATATGCATGACATCTTTGCTCCATCCATTCCTTCCAGGGACTAATATCAAGACTCCATTAGCTCGTCAAATTTCCCTACAACATATTCCTCGAGAGTACATGTTTCAGTACTAAAGGGATCGACTCTCGAAACCCTTGTAACAAATGCCTTGTATAAATTTAAAGAATATTCAACCTTCGAGAATTTGTCCCTCAGGGCCCCTGCCAATTGCTTTTTTATCTCCAATTTGAGATCAAGTCTGGAGTGCTAGACCTGGATGAAATCAAAGGACTCTTCCCCCAAAATTCTGGCCTCAGTGGTGGCTTCCTCCCCGAGACCCATGAGTTCTCCCAACTCACTCATCCATGCCTCGTATTGATCGATCTCTCCCTCCCAGAGAGAAATGGTATTTTTGACTCGGTGCAAAATGTTGTCGGTCTCATACAGGTCTGAGAGTGTTGCTATTAGGAAATTCTAGACATTTCCTACCTATTCAGCCACCCAGTCATTGACTTCCCATGCTTTCTTTTTCATGTTTCTCAGCACGTCTATGTCACCCTATGGGAGTGCTGCTCCAGATGTAGAAGCTTATAGAGGGATGAAAATTATCAGTTGTGCTAGCTCTGTCAAAAGCCCAAGGATATTTGCATTATTTTCTTTTTCCTCCTTTAGTTTTTGGGCCTATTTATCATAGCGAGCCTCAATTTCCCGGCTAGCTTCTTTTAGTAGGTTTAGTTCACCTTGCTTATCCCTCTTCCCCAGAGGTACCTCTGTAATAGTATATTCTACAGCACTCATCGATGCTTCCTCTTTGTCTAGGGGAGGTGTCACGATGACCGTGACTGTATCTTCATCTGGGCTAGTCTGAAGAGAGTGGAGTGTCCGAGCCTTCTTTGGCTTGGGAGTGCCCTGTGCCTGTGCCATCATCTCAGCCAGGGAGAGATGGGATTTTACCACTACTGGGGCCTTTCTCTTTCTAGAGTCCACCAACCATTGTGGTGGTGGGGGTGGCATTACTGCTAAAGCTTGATCATGTGTATCCCCTCTGGGGTTCTACTGTTCACCCCCAGTGTTTAGAGTCTCATCAGACTCTTTTTCCTTGTCCCTAGTATTATCCACACCATCCACCCTTGTGGCATCAACATTCTTTGTTTCAGTGCTCTTTTCTTTGGCAGCATCGGTAGAATCAACATTAATATTTTCAAGGTTCTCCCCCTCTTGTTGTTGTTGTTTTTGTTCTTCTTCTCTGGCATCATCCATCAGGACATCCTCCTCCATTGGCTTATCCTCTGGATGTGGCAAAGGTGTTCGCACTGGATCTACTTGTAATATCACCGGGATCACCTGGCTGAATATTGTACAGCCCTAGATGGGAAGAGGCATCTAGAGCATGGAAACTAAGGTTACAGTTGTTCCCATAGGTCCAGTTCCCCTAGCCTAAGATGACTGCTCATTTTGTGCTTGCCTCTTCTCTATTTCAGTCTCCAAGACTAGGACTTCCTGGACATCTAGGATGTCCACCTATTCCAATTCCTCTTCCTCTTCTTCCTGGGCCTCCTGCTCTGCGGTAACTTCTTTCTCTGGAATCTCCCCATCAGTGGGGGCTCTTTCCTCTTCTTGGGAGGCTATCTCCTCTACCGCCTTCCCAATATCCCCTTGTAAATTCACAAGTTTGTTCATCCCAAATATATCTTCAAAGTCATCATGTGGAGGGGAGTTCTCTGGTGGATTCTCTGGTTGCTTTTATAGCTTAGGGTAGTCCAAGGAGATTACCTAAATGTCTGGGATGTTGGGCATCCCGAGGTCTACTTCCAGTTTTGGTTGAGGAGCATTTTTCTTTTTCTTCCTCCTTGTCACCAATGGGGGCCCAACATCCAAAATAGCTACACACTCCTCTTCTGCTTCTGTCCCTGTTACTCAGACCATTAGTTCTGCAAGTGAAGGGGATCGGGAAGGGAGGGAAGGTTCTGCTGTAATAACTGGGATGCCCAACCGGGTGCTTATAGCCTCCTTCATATGGTGGGAAGCTGCCAATTGAAGTTGCATTTGTTCCGCGACAGGAACTGTGGATGGGACCTGAGGCCGGGTCCTGACTTTTCTCTTTCCTCTATCTTCGCCCTGTGTAGAGGTCTTGGCCCTAGAAGTGGATCCCTATAAAGATGGGGCAACTCTTCAAGTACTTTTCAGACATACCTTCTGAAAATATGCATGGTTGCATTTAATTACATTGTGAGTGATGTCCTCAATAGTCAGGCCTTTTGGGGTGTCCCAATCCACTGGAGGAAGATCCATTTTGTCTACTCCATGTGCCTTGTACTATGGATCTTCTATGGACCCTGTGTCCAAAATGTCCTTAGGAAAATTTCAAAGCTTGAGGCACTTCATCATGCCTTGTGTCATCCAAAAAAAATGCCGGTGTCGAACATCAAAATCATCCTGGCAGTCTTCCCAAAAATCTTCCAAGTGAAGCTTGCGAGGGTCTACTACCCAGGGAAGTGTTGTTGCTATCTTATCTAGTGGATCAAAATTATTCTGCTCCATGTAATACTCTGTCAGCCCCAAACACTTCAGTTCTCCATCGGCCTCTTTCGCCGCTGCGAGGCTACAAGTATAATTCTCAGAGGTTATTGTGAATGGAATATTAGTGACCTTCTTCAATGTAAAGAAGGAATGCAACTCCAAAATCTATCTGCAATATTCTAAAAGAATTATCCTATCCCCACAATGTTTGGGTAATAGGTAGGGTTTCCTAGAGAAGCCGGTCACCCGAATGTAAGTGTGTTGTTGAAATTGAATGTAGTAATAGCCATAAGTATTGACCAGAGTCATTTCCTCCTTTGAAAGTCGGTATCTAGCATCCCGATTAGGTGTAAGATTGTTGTAGTAAATGAAGGCATCATTTACTCTATAGAAACTAGGGAAAATAGCCTCCCATTGAATCTATGGGAAATAGTTCCACGGAGCATTCTAGTCCTTGCCAGTCCCAAGCTCGCCAACAATGAGTAGTCCCCTAGTGACGGGGCATTGTTGCGCCAATGCCCATAAGACATAAGAATTCATGTAAAATTTAAGAGATCGGGTGACCCTGACGAGCTCTACGTCCACGTGATTAGCGATGATTGTTTCCCAATCAAAAGTCTGACTGCCAGAGGTGATATCAAAAAAGAAGTAGTACATCCATGTTGAGAATTCCTAGGCATGGGGCTCTCCAAATACTCTTCATAATGCAATGATCCCCATTTGTATACTCTCTTTGAATTCTGTCCGGGGGATCTCCAGCTTCATCTTTTTGTAATCCTTTCTGGGAGTCTTAAGCTAGTTGGTGTTGAGATATTGTTGGGCCGCTTGAGGGAGCTTCTCAAATTCATTTAGTGTTAGGGTCCGGGTGATAACCATGGCATTGGAAAACTAGGGGATCCCCAACCCCAAAGAGAATATTGCGGTGTCCAGAGACACCATGGGCGTTAGATAACCTGACGGCATAGGAGCGGCAAGCATGAAAGCCCGGATGACTATGTTGCAGTGTTCTGCTAGTGTGAGGATGAGCTTCGGATCCTGCACTGAGTAAGGGAAGAAAGCAACCTTAAGGATTCCAGAGGTGGCCACATTGAGTGCCATAAGATATCTAGTCTTGCACTATATGAACATTATTTTAACCAGGGCCTACATCTCTACCCATGCTCTGACACATGTGTCAGTGACCAATTGGAGCTTGGAATCAACCTTTGACCCCAGAATAACTTCTCCCTTCAGATATTTCATTGACAGTGGGAGTTTTTCTAAGGCCTTCTTGGCCTTTGTCCTGACAACTGCCCTAGTTGAAGCAGTAGTGGGGAGCTCCGGGCTCCCAGGTGGAGAAGATGCTGATGCTTTAGACATGATTGATGGGTGATTTTTGGTAACCTGCAAGACCGAATGACCATCAGTATAGATAATATAACAAAATTCTAGATCCAGATATTTTAACCACCATTTCAAATCTGTCCTGAAAATGGTGTTAGTTTGCATCAAACCCTAAAAAGATATATATAATGAAATGACTTAGGAATTTGATCTATGCACACGCTTCCAGGGATTCTAGCTCATGCGAGGAAATGAAATGAAGACCAAAGGGAAACTTGGTACCCGGAGTCTGGAAAACTAATCGTTATTAACATGACTAGAAATTAGTTGTACTAGGTTGACCTAGGAGTGTCACATGGTCATGCAATAAAGGGAGTAATAGCATTAACATCGATAGTTGTCCAAACACACGAGAGCATGAATTCCACTTGGGCCAGCTTTGAATGCTCATGTGTGGGAGAATTAAACCTGCCATTAAGACTGAGCTGATAGAGGAGAGAGAAAACCACCTTGGCTTGAACATGTGAGGTGTCGAGTTTGAACCAGGAAGACATCATGCGAGCTCCAAATTTGGGGTTTTTGTGCATGGAGCACGATGAGATCATGACCAAATGGGAAGGAAGCATATACATGAATGTACAAAAACTACTTAGAGGGCCGAAGCATGATGAGGGTTGAAGCAAAACTCGCAGGTCGACCAAGAAAAACCTATTTACAGGAAATTTACAAAATGTACAGGGTGTATACAAGCGCTACACTAATTTACAACTGCATAGAGGGAGGACAACATTCTGGCAGAGCCATCCCACCAACGTGAGGTGACAACAAGACCAGAATGAAAAACCAAAAACCAAAAAAAAAAATAGAAATGAGGACAAACCGAAAGCAAAAACAAGCCTGAACACAAAAAAAGCAAAACCAGAAAGCATGAGGGAAGAACTAGAAGGGCCTACCTTAAAACACAGAGAATGTGGGAGAACAAGCATGGGAGGCGCTTTGCAACTGACCAGTCTCGAATGACCACGAACACACAACTGATAATCACCATTTAAGCACTGTTAATTATCGAGAGAAAATTGCACTTAGATCAATGTTTAATTGCCTTGAATTGCTCTAGGTAATTTGTTCATGGTAAATGTAATAATGATTGATGAAACCTATTTATATCCTTAGGGTAAAAACATATCTCGCTCTTTCCTTCTGCAAATTCCGAAGAAAGGAAAACCTCTAGACTCTAGGCCTGGGGATTCCATGCAATCGCACTCTCTAGCAAAAGAGGAAATGGTGACAGAGAATCCTAGAGTCTGGAATCCGGCTAGAACAAAGAAGGAAAACACTCTAGGAATGGGACCCACAGCAAGAAAAACCAAAAGGGGACACAACACCAACCCCATGGAGACAAAGGCGAGAGGAAAACAAAAGGAAAAGAAAACAAGGCAAAAGCAAAAAAAAAAAAGGGGGGGGGGACCCAACATTTTGCCTACAAAATGTAGGGACGGGTATGCAGGGCATAACAATTAGAAAATGCCAAAAACTAAATCAAGAAGATCAGAATAAAGTTGAGAAAGCCATGATAGCTAAAATGTATAAGTTAAGATATGTACTAATGCAATTTGAAGTAAGTTATGTACCAAGGGAACTCTTGGATAGATTATCCTCCCGTTGGAAATTTGCATTGAAGAATGAGAAAGAGATCAGAGAGAGAGAGAGAGAGTACTTGTTTCTCTAATGCCACCTAAATCTAAGAAGGTAGAGATAGATGAGATGATAGAGAAACACAACAAGGAATTCTCACCAAAGCTAAGGGCATATAAGTTTCTTGAAGGAAATTTAATTGAACTTGAAAAGGATAGCCACAAGAAATGGTGCAAAATCATGAACAGACCTATTGAGGAGGTAAGCCCTGACAAAGACCGTCAACAACAAGATGTTGACAAGGCAACTCAAGATGATACATCCATTGAGTTAGATAAAGAAGAGGATGATACAATAGGGAACAAGACTGCAGATGTTGCAGATGAAACATGTGATGATACCACAAATGACAACATTGTGGATACTATTGTCATTAACATTAGCGATGGCCCAGCAGATGAAATCAATAAGGACGAAGATGTCACTATTGCAAAGGACACAACTGATGAAAAGGACACAAAAATTGATACTATACAAGTGAATATTCCAGGCAACATGCCTATATTGATATAAGCTATCAATATCCTACAAGAAACAAGAAAATCACCAGAGAAGGATACTCCAAAGGATGCAGGAGAAGAAGCAAACAAAGACAACACCGATGGTCAGCAAGACATCGGAGATACTCAAGATATAACCAAAACTAACAAGGTTATAAAAGGAGATAAGGACAAAGATGCAGAGACTCAAGACAAGAATGAAGAAACCAAGACTGATGAAGTAAAGGACACCAACAAAGGAGACAAAATAAAAGATGGTACTCCTAAGAAAATAGAAAAGAGTGCTACCGAAAATGCTAAGGTGAATGTGGAGATGTCTATAGACACCCGGCAAGCTGAAACCGGCGCCAAGTAGTAGAAAGAAGCACAACAGGTCACTTCATCGAGCACAACAGAAAAGGCTGAGAAATTGGCAATGGTGTTACATTCTACTGAGTCACAGAAGAAGAAGAAGAAGACAAAGAAGAAAAAGTTAGAGGTTACACTGGATGAAATCATTGAAATACTGAAGTGTGACCCCTCTACACTTGACATTGACGCATTACAAGAATATGGAGAGATATGCCAGAGGAAGGCATTGCAAGAGAAGCTAAAGAAACATCACATGGACTCCATGGTACTGGAGACAACACGGGACATACTACATCAAATTGTACCCAATGTTGACATTGATCAAAATAATCCTATACTTGATCAAGTAGCTACCCTCACCAACGCTAAGAAGACAATTAAGGAGAGAGCCAAAATGAAGTACCAACATAAGCTCATAGAGAACATCAGCCAAGAAGTGGCAGTAAATAAGGTAAAGTTATCAGAATTCATATCTGAATTAGACCCCATCATATCTGAAGCTATAAACTTGATTCAAAAGCTGAGCACAATAGAGAATTTCACTAAGGAAAATAGTGACAATATAGCAAATCTAGATGCAGATCTAGCAAACAATGCTAGTAGCTTAACCACATATGGAGACAATGTAGTCAAACTACATTATGAGAAGATAATTGAGGTAAAAAGGTTAAGGCAAGAGATATGGGAAGCAGAAACACATTTCAGGGAAGAAGTAACCGAGCTACAAGCTCAACTTCTGCCAAATCTTACACTGCTCCAACAACATATCATTTCTGCAAGGCAGTTGATAGGAACTCCTGAGATGTCTGTAGTAGACAACATCTATGATATGCATTCAAAGATCACACTTGAGAACATGGCTCTAGATAACCTCAGAGAGAAATGGGAGAAAATGATGGAAGACATGAAGTCTTCACATTCCCATATTTTTGATAAGTTCTAAGGTAAATGACCTTTGCCCTTAATATCAAATAAAGGGGGAAATGATATAAGTACAAAATAAAAAGGGAAAATGTTATGTACATTCATTCAGATGGGAAAATGGTAGATATGTATATGTATATTCATAAAGGGAAAATTATATGTAGAAGGAAAATATATCATATGTACAGATATATCGACATATACATAGGGGGAGTCATTAAATGACTAAGGATTATATATGTTGTATATATTTAACATTTTGTTAGTATTTTGCACATATAAGTTTTTGATACTAATGTCAAAGGGGGAGATTGATGACATTAATTTTCCATTATTATACAAACAACACTTTCGGTAAGCCTACACCAAAATACAAGAAAGAGCAAACCGAAGATCACATTAAGAGATCACCAAAGATGACAAAGTACAGAGAGAACCGATGACACAAGTTAGTGTGTAAACCAAAAATAACAAAGCAAAAAGATAAAGTGGAACCCAAAAAAGGAACCTGAAATGAAGGTTATAGTGCAGACTGAAAAGATAAACATAGTGCAACTGACAGACAAAACTGAAGGATAGTCAAGCATGACCGACAGACAGAACCGAAAGTCAGTTGCAGCCCGCAAAAAGTGGATCTAACTACCACATCAGATAAAGAAAGTGTATTCTATTTATAGGATATTTAATTGTTTTAAATCCATTTCTTTATGGACAAGATACGTGAATGTAAGTTCTTTAATCAATCTAACTGATTTAAAACACATAGACTAGGAGATCTAGGTGTAAGTTGTAAACTTGATCTTAGAGTTAATATTGTTTTTATCAAAACTCGATGAAGTCAATCCATCTATAAATAGATGATGCAATCATTCATTAGAATGTGTGTGTGAGAAGGAAAAAGAGAAAGGAGAATAGAATGAGCACATCTATGGATTGAATCAAGAGTTTCAAGAACCATAACAAAAAAATAAGGATTTGGTTAGCAGAACCAAGAACAAAAGAAACCGATAATCAGAGGTATTATTCAATCACAGTTAAGGTGATAATATTTTTATGTGAACTACCTAAGATCTATATCAACAATAGGAGATTGCATTTACCAGGTCAATTTGTAATTTTCTATCATTATAACAAGTGGAACAAAGTGTAAAAATGCTTTCAAGGAAGGTGGATTTAACAGTCCAACATACAATCTGTTAACTGAGTGCACACTCAACAATGTTGCTAAAGCTCTTAACAGAGAGTTCTCCACCAATTATCCTAACATGGTAGATCATCAGAAGTGATCAAATTGTAAGCCTTAACCGGCCCCTTCCAATCTGCAGATAGTGAAGTTTTGTGGGTGCCATCCCCACCATAGTTTTTACTTCCTAACATGAGTTTTCTGTGATATCATATCTTGTGTTATGTGTCAATTATTTTCATGAATGGTCCTATGAATGATTCACATGGTTATTAATGTTATGAATTGATATAACTCACATCAAGATAGTTTAGATCAGATTGAATGGACATACAATTGATTACAAAGGTTAATTGATTAAAGGATACAAAAAGTTTTAGAGGTACTGATTCACCCCTCCCCTCTCAGTACATACTTCCCATTAACCCCAACAAAGATATATTATGGTGTCGATGGGAATGCCACAACCAAGACCAATTCTTAATATCTGATAAATTCACTACCAACCAGAGTGACATGATTAACAGATTCTATTCATAAATAAAATAGAAGTGATGTACCCAAAACTTGTAATATATTGCATGACTATTCAAATAGAAAAGATACCCAGAATAAGATTTGAACAAAACAACCAATACCAAAAGGTTAATCTTCATTATTTTTCACTAATTGTCTTCCACTATTGTCCCAAAAAGAGAATACTTTCATATATGGATCAAGGATACAATCCATACTACTCATCATCATAGCACACTGTATAGGATAGATCAATGTTGTACATCATTTAGAGCACAACATTCTAGTTCATCGGTTTTGACATCAATGAAAACAATGACATATATTCTCAACAATATCCACCTTTGGCATTACTGGAAAAACAATAAAAACTCCAAACTGCCAAAAATACCAAAAATCCCCCTTTGTTAAGAAATTCCTTTTTTTTTGTCTCTTCATTTTCTACCCTTTTTTCCATTAAAGGAAAAGGGCCAAATAAGAACATTCTTAGGAAATCAAATAAAAATTACACTTTTTACAAGAAAAATTCTATTGTACCTTTCTTTTGCAATTGGAAGAATCTTCTTCCAAGCTTGCACTGCATAAATCATTCTAGCACACATAATATAATGTAAAACCAACAAATCAAATGAAGATGTCAGAGAAATAGTTTCTAGAGATGGACATTTTGTTCACAATTCTTTGCTTTAGAAAGTAATCCAGAGAGATAATCCAAATGGACTTCGACAATTTATTTAACTAACCAGAAAGTTCTAACCAAATCTTCACTATGTTTCTGAGTATACAAAAGCTCAACTTGCAAAGCACCAACTATCATTATTTTTTTTCCATCTTTATCTTTTAAAAATTCAAAATACTTCCCAATATAATTAAATTTGGATTCAATAGCTTCAATTTTTCTTCTAAAATCATCAACAACAACAAGCAATCAAAGACAATACGTTTAGATGTCAGAAATCTCTTTAATAAACTCTTTTGTCTCACCAATGTGTTTAGAAATTTTTTGTTTGGTATTGACACATCTATTCTCAATCATAGTTTTCAGCTTATATCCTTTAGTTCCTTCCTACAACAACCTTTCTTCAACAACTTCTACCAGATCATCTGGTAACAAGTTATAAATAGTAGAAACAACAATACCCATTTTCAACAAATAATCAACTAAAGTATCTTCAATTCTAGCCCTACTGACTGGAGAGAAAGCATACCACTTTTCACCAATCCTTTTCAAAGCAACCTTGTCCAACATAGACTGAATTTTATCTTAATTGAAAGGGTCAGATCCAGATGGAGGAACTTATTCCTTATCCTTCTCTTTTGAGATTTTAGTGATGACTTATTTTCCCTTTGTACTAGTTTTCCTCCATTTAGGTTCCAAATGGGAACCACCAATGACAACCTCTAGTTCCTTTTCACTAGAGGAGGAACTCTCCTCAAAAGGACTGATAGGAATAGCACCAAATAATATCAAATTTGGAGCACAAATCCATATGAAAGGATTAGAAATAAACTTTTCATGCATTTTCTTTATCTTTCATATATTCATAATATTTGTAAACTTGCTTTCTGATAGGGATATTGGATTTCCACTTAACATTTTTCCCTGACAGTAATGAATTCATAAGGTAGAATACTAAACACATGAGAAGAGACCCAAAATGGAAGGAATAACCCTCAGCTAGAAAATTTTTGATATTCTCAATTATATTCTCCATTATTAGATTACACAAGTCAAATTGTTCATTTTCCTTCACAATCATATGTGCAAGATACACAATAATAGCCGATGTAGAACCTTCATGATTTTGAAAATAGATTTTGTAAGTGATACCATAAGAAACATACATGAATCCAAGATTTGAAATGGTGTTTATTAGTAAATATTGTGTGTCTTTGTCGATACCAATAAGTTCCTCAACATCTTTGTATTTCACCTTTTTCATCCCAGGGAGGTCACCAATGCTACACAATCTAGTAATAGCTTCAATGGCCTCCTTAGTGATCGAATAGTGTTTTTCCAAAGTGATGTTTCCATTCTTAAATTAACTCAATAGGAATAAAATAGCTTCTTTGTCATAAAACCAAGTAATTATCCCCATAGATCCATTCCCACGGTTCTAATTTTTTGTAACTCATCAACATTCAGCCCAAGTTCCATTTCCCTTATTTTTCGATGATTATATTTGTTCAATTAGAACATTTTCAGTTTTTGTAGAATATTTCTACTGGATTCTCTAACAAACAAATTGGATTCCACGATTATTCTTGATTTATCTTCTTTAATCCATTTATCACTCTACAATACTTCATTTTCTTCTTTGCAAATTGTGAGAAATGATTTGAAACTCTACCATTTTATCCTTAATTGCTCATGATGATTTTGCTTCCAAAAAGTACATTGATGACACCAACTATTATATTTCACTTTTTGATCAACAAAATTAAACTTAATCATGTTGAAGACACATCATATATCACTTCAGAGAGGGGGCGCCAATAGGATACGTTTTGCAAAACTCCCCCTGAGCCAAGGCGATTGTCTCAAATTATAGAAGTACTTACACTGAGATCTAGTGCCACAAATGAGTTCTTTTCACATGTTTCCTTTTTATTCCATACCATGACCATATTGTTCTTATATCCATCTAAATCTGCAATTTTATTTTCATTTTTAGACTTTTCCAGAGTAGTTACATATCTTCATGTGTTAGGATAATGTCCAAATTGACTACATTTGTAGCATTTGATATTCCTTTGTCTTGGATTTACTGAGGGAACTCTAGATCTATACTAATTAGCTTTCTGATCATAACTATGACATAAATAGCAATGACCATGAAATATATTATTCATTCAATTCATTATAGCTATATTAGATAATTAACTTCTATAATGACTTGCTTCGTGACCAAACTTGTGACAGTTAAAGCATTGAATGCACTATTCTTTCTTTCTTCTATACTTTACAACCTTATGTCCAATTTTTTTTGCATTGAAAACAATAACCATAAAATGATAAGTACCTTGTAAAATTTGGTTTCCTAACTAGAGGTCTTTTTGTAGGTGTTCCAAGATTCTGGACATTGCTTGTTACCTAAGATCTTGCTTTAGATTCAACTACTTTAACCCTACCCTTGATGTTTTGATTTGAGATTTCACTGGAGAAACCTAGTCCTTCCTTATGCTTGTGAATTTTTAGCTTTTGATTTCAACTTCCTTAACTCTTGATCTAACTTCTTATTTTCTTTCATTTTCTATTTGATGGTATCTTTGATATTTTCTTCAGTCTTCTTGCATTCTTCCAATCATAGCTTCAGATTAACAACATTTTATTTTGATTCCTTTAATTCTTGGCATACTTCTTTGTGTCTTCCTTTAAATTTTTGGATTTTCTCCCTTAGCTTGGAGATATAGTCATTTTCCTCCATATTTTTTTCTTTCAATTCATCATTTTTAGATTTTGTGTATTCCATATCATCTAACATTGTCTTCAGTCCTTCATCAGACTAATATTCTATTTTCACCTGTTCAAACTGCCAAGGTCTCCCTCAAGTGGTTAAGCTCTATCTGCAAGGGACCAAGATCTGATACCAATTGTTGAATAGTCTAGATAAATGATATGGGGGGTGAATCAGTTATCATAAAATAATTTTCTAAATCCTAATTAATCCAGAGAAATCTTAAATAAATCAGATGAATAAAAAAAATATGAACATTAAAGCACATAAGAACACCATACACAATGAACACTAGATTTTGCATGGAAAACCCAAGATGGGAAAAACCATGGAGAATGCTAATTATCAATTATTAAACATTGGTTAAGGTGACATCGACTAAGGTGATTTTTACAAAGAGGTGGCTCACTGTCAAGTTTCTCACTACATGTGGGCTCACTACCTAGCTATCCTAGCCACCACAAAAATAACTGATTACCAAAAAGTCCTACTATCAAAACATGAACTGATGGAGTTGCATCTACATATGCATGAATCCAAATCTGGTTAAGAGAAAAATAACTATCTACAATAGATCCAATTAGGAATCTTCTTCCAACCTCCAACAACCTCTTTGCACAAGCTTTGCAATATTGTTTACAACATAATATTATAGTCTCATATCTTCCTGTCGCTTTCTTTCCGCTTTCATATTTATTTCTTGTCACATTACTTCATCATTCTTCACATCCCTTTTTAAGTTTGCATAGACACCACCCTCAGATCCAAAAACATGTTATATATATACACATGTAGAACAATAGAAATCCAAAATAGGTCGACCTAACACATATGTTGGCTTGAAGAACAATTATGAAATATTCATTAATGCTCAACACACAAGCACCAGACCCAAATGATAGGTCACACATAAAGATCTTCTTTCCATGTTACCATGGGACCCATAAATAGGTCATACATAAGATGAGTTCGTTACATAGCATAATTATTGAAGTATAAAGAAATTTGAGGTATTTAATACATATTATGGTGTCGATGGGAATGCCACAACCATGACCAAGTCTTAATATCCATTAAATTCAGTACCAGCCGGAGGGACATGATTAACAGATTCTGTTCATAAAAAATTAGAAGTGATGTACCAAAAACTTGTAACATACTGCATGAATGTTTGAATAGCAAAGATACCTGAAATAAGCTTTGAACACAACAACCAATAGAAATTTTTTAATCTTGATTATTCCACACAAATTTTCTTCCACTGTTATCCCAAAACGTGAATATTGTCATATCCAGAACAAGGATAAAATCCACGCTAATCATCATCATAACACACCATATAAGATAGATCAATGTTTTACATTACCCAGAGAATCATATTTCGGATCATAGGTTTTGACATTAATGAAAACAATGGCATATTTTCTCAACAAAAACCATTGTCTCATGTACTAGGGTGTCTAGTGCCACAATCTAGTTGATTTGGCCTAGAAGTTTCCAAAGAAATATTGCAAAATATCCTATTGCCAAATATGATTTTAGTATTCATTTTGGAGTATACTAGGACTAAGACTTGTATTGATAGTGTCCATACTATCATATATCATCTTGAAATCACTAGTACACATCTATATCTCAGTAATTTTTAGTTTCTAGCTTGTTTACTTAGTTTAGTTGTGTGTTATCATTTACGTGCTTTAGGAACTATTTACATTGTATTGAACATAGAAAATAATCTTTTACAACAAAGTAATAGAAAAATATAGGAGAAAAGAGAAGTTTCTTGACTCTCTTTAAACAAGAGTAATTTAGGAACACCTTCCTCCTTTTGTGGTTTGTATTCTAATGTTTAGTGAAAGAGGGCTTGGTAATAATTTAGAAAACTAGATTAAACCATCCCCTTTTTTGACAAATATTTTGGTGAGCTCGATGTTTGTTACATTTCCTTGTGATCTAAAAAAAAAAAAAAATTGTTTCCATGTATTAATGCATATTGAGATTACATTAGTCATTTGACTGCTTTGTTTCATTAGATAGATATTTATATTACATTAGTTTAAGCAAAATTTTATTTTCTTATATTAGAAAAAGAAAAAAATTTAAAACAAAAACAATCATGCCAAAATTATTTTTAGAAGGCTTTACTTCCTTTGATGAGCTATTTAGTAGCGATGACTTTGATATGTTAAATGAGTCCCTTGGTGACTTCATCTCTATTGAATCATCCTCTACAAATTCTAAACCAACCTTTTGTTAAAAAATGATTTACATGATACATGTAGATAGTTATAAGGAACATAAAAACCATAAAATTATTGTCCATTTTCATCCATATGTTTCTCAAGCTAGGAAAAATAGCGATTAATGTTAAACGTGGTAGATTTTCTAGTTCCATCTTAAATTTTGCCAAAAAAATCACTCAACATGACAAGCCAATTTAACCTAATTATCATGTGGTGTCACACACATATAACACAAGAAACAATCCGTAACCAAATCATTTGTCATTTTTTCCTTCATCTTCTTTTCCCACTTCTTAACCAATGCTTCCTTTGATGACATTAATTTTGCCATTAGTACACTTAGTGAAAAACATTGATAGAGATTATTGGCAGACTACAGAGATCACCGACGGACTACAAGTATTACCGGTGAATAGCAAGCATACCCGACATAACACAAAGGTCATGAAAAATTCTAAGTATGGAATTGACAAGCATCACCGGTGACACAATTTTGAGAACAAAACCGATGGAACAGAAAAGGCATACCCGACAACCAGTTCAAGGAACACCGACAACCAAGAAAACTAACCGTCAGAACCGACAGTCAGTTAGAGAACCTGCAAATAGTGGAAATGAGTTTTACACGTCAGATAAAGCAATTTAATTCTATTTATAGAGTTTTAATTTGTTTTAAATCATAAATTGAGGGTCAAGCAAACTTTATGTAAATGTTTTAAAGCATCCTAACGGATCTAAAACATATCTAACTAAAGATCAAGGTCAAGTTGTAAACCTTGGATCTAGAGTTAACTTGCGAAGCGTGAATAAAGAATTGAGCCAAACAC
>MU226185.1:2070658-2092548 GCA_018584345.1 Thuja plicata | reverse complement strand
TGTGTGCATACAACCAAGACTGATATTATATTTTTCCAACTTGAGGTCTCATATGTAGAGATTCAAAACCAATATAAATCTCTTATTATTGTCATTCTTATCAATGGTAATTCTATAAGATTAACTTATGTTGATAATGGATCAGGCCTAAATGTATGTAATGTAGATATGTTGCATAAAATCAAGGTAGAATTCAAGCTTATTCAATCTAATTCTCTTTATATTTGTGGCTTTGAAAATATTAGTAGAAGATCATTTATTACAATCACCTTTCCTATTAAAGTAGGTTCTATAATTTTACATACACCTATTCATGTTACTGTCACCTATAACCTTAGTCTAGGTAGATCTTGGATTCATAATGTGTAAGCTATCCCTTCAACTCTTCATTATAATCTCAAGTTCATCTACAACAATAAGATGTATACCCTAGAAGGTGATACATACTTAAATAGTTGTTTATAAACTAAGGTTGGATCCCAATCCCCTTTTCATTATTTAATTCCTTATACAATTTATTAGATACGCCATCTCCTAATGAAGATACTTCACCTGAAAAGTGCTCGTATCAGATTATTAGGGGTTATTATATTTTACACATTCCTTTGTGGGATAATTTAAGAAGCTTCCTATATAATCTAAGACTAAAGAGGAAGGCATGTTAGTATCCTCAAAAAATTAAATTTCTCCTAATAAACTTATAAAACACATTTTTATTGTTTCTAATTCAATTACTTCTTCTACTTATTCTTCCTATAAAATTGAGACATATAAAGGCCTTCCATTTATTTAAAAAATGACCTCTATTTATGGTCATCATTTTCACATCCTCGCTAAGAATGGATATAGAGGTAATTGTTATGGGATAAATGAACAAATAATCGAAGCTCCTTTATAAACCTATATATGTAAGGATTCATCTAGACCTATTTATAATCTATTAAAGCTCACCAAAGTTTCCCATAGACCATTTCTCAAGTGAATGTCATCACTATTTCTCCTAAATTCCTTTCTCTAATAAAAGATTACTTAAATGACATTCACTTAGATTCATATAAACCTTCCTTTAACATATTTTCTATGAATGATTCCCTGGCTAAAGTCTTGAGAGCATACGATAATATTCCTTGATATCATCATAATCATGGATTTCCCTATTATTTAAATGTGGAGACATACTTTGTGAGATAAATTGAAGTACCACATAATATTGTACAACTAAATCAAGAAATACCCCATCCTTTGAATGTTCCTGAACATAATAATATTCTTATACTTAATGCTATAGATGTCATTATGGATCCTAAAAATAATGAAAACATGATTAAAAGTAGAAAATGTTTAGAATTTGGTAAACACCATGGTCTTTCTTCTCTCTTACATGATTTTCCTGAACTCTTTTCTTGGAATTATTCAAGCATGCCTATCATGGATCCTCAAACTGTCACTCATAACATTGTATTACTTCTCAATGCTAAAATTGTTAAGAAAAAGATCACAAAGATGAAACCTTAGATTGCTTTGCTTGTTAAGGTTGAGATTGAGAAACTCATAGAAGTTGACTTTATCCATCCTATTGATTATTCGCCTTGGATCTCAAACCTTTTTGTAATTGCTAAACAAGACAATATGATTAGAATGTGCACTAACTTTAGAGATCTTAATAAAGCTTCTTTGAAAGATGAATTTCCTCTTCCAAACATTGACATGATATTTGATTCTACTGCTAGTCATACTTTATAGTCCTTTATAGATGGATTTTTTTAATACAATAAAATATTTATAAATCCTCAATACCAATACAAGACACTATTTATAACACCTCGGGGAATATATTTTTGTAAAATCATACCTTTTTGTAAAATAATACCTTTTGGATTAAATAATGTATGTGCAACCTATCAACATGCAATTACACTTATCTTTCACGACTATATGCATAACATCTTAGAGGATCACATTGATGATATCTTGGCTAAATCCATTTCTTTCCAAGATCATGTTAAGATCCTCAACTTAATATTTGAGCATATTCAAAACTACAACATATGTTTGAATCCTCAAAAATGTAATATTGGTGTTAATAATGGAAAAATATTAGGTTTCATTATTTCACATTGTAGCATAGAAGTTGACAAATAAAATTGATATCATACTTAATATGCCACCCCCTCAGAACATTTCTCAACCTTGCAGCTTACAAGGAAAGATTCAATCCATTTAGTTATTTATTTCCTAACTCAAAGATTAAACCCTTCCTTTCACTCAATTTCTGAAAAAGGATATACCTTTTAAGTGGAATGTGGATTATCAAAAAATATTTTAATAGTTTAAAATGTTATTCAACAAATCCTCCTATCTTACAACTTGTCATTCCCAATCATCATTATCTTCTTTATAATTTTGCTTTATCTAATGATCTTATAGACTTATTGGAACAACATGGAGATGGTAAAGAAAATCCTATGTATTACATAAGTTGTACTTTACTTGATAATGAAGTCAAATTATTACGTTAAAAAAATAATGTTTTTCTCTTATTCTCACAAATCAAAACTTTATACATTACCATCTTAATGTTGAAACACATTAGGATGTTCACCTAAATGGGTTATGTTGTTAGCAAAATTTGACCTCAAGTTTGTTTCTCCAAAATCAATTAAAGACCAAGCTTTAACTGACCACTTAGTTGATGCTCCTTCACCTTTTACTCTTTCTAGCCAAGACATGTTTCTTGATGATATTTTTCTCCCTTTGGATGTAGACAAGACACATGATTTTTCTTTTATGAATCTATTTGTGAAACTATCTATGATGTTGGTGTCATATTAGTACCTCCTTTAGGAAAGAGAACTCCTCTATCCTATTGTCTAAAGATCGTGTGTACCAACAATAATTTTAAGTATGAAGCCCTTAATTTGGATTATGTGTGACTCTACAAGTAATGGTAACCTCTCAAGAAAAACAAACTAAATTATTTCAATATTATAACTTAGAATTATCATTATTTAAGAAGTTTGCTTCTCACACCATTGATCTTGTTACATTGAAAGATAATTTACATGTGAATAAAATGGAACATATTGCTTCCCTTATGTTCCTCACCGGTAAAACCATGGATTATATATTTATTATGTACAATTTTACCTCACCTAGTATTTTGGATATCTCTAGTGAAGTTTCTTGTTGCTTTAATATGGCTTCCAATGAGTGGTAATCCCATATTGTTTGATACTTACATGATGGTACCTTTCCTAATCCTATTGTAGACACTACAAATGGTCAATGTCTATGGCCTCCTCTTTTTTTACATGTGTTTTATATTGCACGTTTGATATTCATCATTTGTTAATATTGTGTCATTCTTCTATTAATTAAATGATGATAATTATTTAATTAATTACTAAGTTTCATCCTCTGATTTCACCATGTCTTATCAACTTTTATTTGATTAAATAATTTTATCAATTATTTAATCTTGGTCCTAAGGGAAAATATTTATTTATTTAGCCCTCTTATCCTAATGTCATCCCTTTGGTAAACAAATATATATTTTTATCTACCCCCTTTCCCTTTTCTCACAATTAAATAAATAAATTTATTTAATTGTCTAATTTTTCAAATATGAGGGAATTATTAAATTACACTCTATTTTCTAACTCAACTTGTCACTTTTTCATGCTAATTTCTCTCCACTTCTAACTCTTCTACCTTCCACTTTCCTCTCCACTTCTAACTCCCACTTACTAATTTACTTTTGCACTTAACTCTTCTTCCTTCCATTTTCTCCTCCACTTAACTTATTCATCACTCTTCCTTTCCTTCACTTGAAAATGATATTTGTTGTTGAAAATGAATATTTATAATATTTATTTTCGCTTAACTTTATCACAATTCTATTTTGTCTTGCACTTACAAATGACATTTGTTTTTTATTACGTGAAAATAGGTTTTAGGGACCCGAAACCCATTTACAAATGAATTTAACATTAAAAACTAAACAAAATTTTTAAGAAGCGCGGTGGCATAAAGCTCCAGGTGTGTCATCTTATCAGCAATAACCCTGAGATCTTCAATCTCCTTATTGGCCTTGAATTCCTCTTTCTTGGCACTGGCATGAGTCCTCCTTCCAGTACCAACATTCTCTTTAGGGATGGTATCCTTAGCCTCCTCCACATGGACAATGGCCTTCTCCAAGTTGATCTATTCCAACTTCCCCACCATAATCTTTAAATGCTCAACAGAGACCTTAAGGATCTTATAACTTTGTTCCCCAACTTTCTTTAGGGTCACATCAATGTCATCAATCCTAGCTTCCATATCATCAAATTTCTTGTCAAACTCCACTTCCATAACCTCAGCATCACCCATAACTTTAGTAAGGTCCTTCACATTATCAGAGAAAGTGTTGTCCTTTCCCACAACCAACAGTTCCAGGGCAGCCAACTTGCTGGACTAAGAATTTTGTTTGATTTTGATCCCCTTCACCTCCCGAGAGACCCATTTTATGATTTTGTAAAATCCCAAGGAACCATTTTTAGCCATATAAATGATATTATCTTTTTTGTGAACATGCAGGGCATTGAAAATGACACCTTCCCTAGAGGGCTCACTCTCCAAGTTGACAACTTCCTTACCACCATGCATAGTATCATCGTCCATGATCACATTATTTTGGTGAAGATCACCCTAGGTAGACTTTCCAGCCCTGGGAGAGTCAGGAGGAGGGGAGGGAGCGGGAGTTAAACACTTATCTTTTCTCATGGTGCTAGATGGAGAAATCTTAGTTTTATTTTTTTGAGGGGAAGTCACAAGCTCCACCTCAGCCTTAGTTTTTGAACCCCCATCATCTTCAACCTCATCCTCCTTCCAAATACTCTTAGAGTCATCAATAATTTTCTTCTTCTTCCTAGACCCTAAGCTAAGGGTCTTTTTATTCTTCTTAACAGCCAAGGAGGAGGAAGGAGTGTTTCTTTTCCCTTTCTACTAAAAAAATATCTTAAAAAGGGTATCAAAATCCTCCTCAGCCTCCATTTCAAAACCCTCTTCCTCATCATCCCTTTCACCAGAATTCTCATTCGAGTCCACATTTTCAATAATAGGATGCTCAACAGTATGAAATTTGAAATACTCATAAATTAACACCATAAGACCCTCATGGAGGGTCAGGTTTTTGCTAGGGTTATCCATAACATCAACAATATTGGTACTCAAGGAGCTATACAAGTAAAAAGGTAGAGATACCTTTTCCCCGTAGTGAAAGTGGTTGAGGAAAATGAAATGGGAACCATAGACATAGATAAAGCACCCATCCAAGGTGAATTAGTGCATAATCACAGATAGAACCCTCTGCCAAATTGTCTTGATGAAAATCGAGGAGAAGTAGTTATTGTTGCTTTTAACTAGCCTCTACTTATCTTCCTCCTCCTTGGGAAATATTTTCACAACGGTCTCTATGATCTTACGATCCCTATAAAAATTAATGCCCTCAAGGGGAAGCCCTTTCACTTAAGCAATAAGCCCTTCATCAATAGTCACATTTATCTCACAAATATTCATACATCCATTCCGCCATTCTTTCTTAAAAGACCTAGTAACCGTAGGCTTACGACCATGGAGTATCTACATAAACACAATCACTTTACCATTCTATAAAAGCTTCCAAACCCTAGGAATTGACCTCCACTCATCACACATGAAGGACTCAATTCTCTTCATGTCACCTCCCATTCTACGCATATCAAGATTATAGTTTACAACACAAATTACACAAAGGATAAATAGAAGATACAATTTTCTTTTTCACTACCAATTTTGGCAATAATAAAACCTATTAAAGCCTTAAACATCAGAAAGCATGTGAAGGCCCCATTATATAACTATTCAATCTTTCGAAAGGACTGATATCACCGTAACTCATAATAAATCTATTGAGTTTCTTTATCATTGGAATGAGTGACATTAAATCCCACATTCCCATGGGTACAATCAAGTCTTAAGATTGTGTTGGCATCATTACTAAACTCCATGTCACCATACCACGCAATGGGTGAATCAACTTTGACTCCAACATTGGCTAACCATTCAACCATAGTATTTATTTCCCTATGGCTATGGGAAATATGAATTTTATCAAAGGAATTTACAATATCCAAGGAGGAGGATATTAAGTTACTAATAGTTCATAAAGGGGAACAAAAAATTTTAAGGCATCTAATGATATTTTTGGAGTCCCCCTCAATCCAAACATTAGAACAGTTCAACTTCTTGGCAAGCTTCAAAACCTGGTAAGCTCCCATAGCCTTTTAAATGGAATGTGGATTATCAAAAAATATTTTAAAGATTTAAAATGTTATTAAAAAAATCCTCCTATCTTACAACTTGTCATTCCCAATCATCATTTTCATCTTTATATTGTTGCTTCATCTAATGATCTTATAGACTTATTGGAACAACATGGAGATGGTAAAGAAAATCCTATGTATTACATAAGTTTTACTTTACTTGATAATGAAGTCCAATATATTACGTTAAAAAATAATGTTTTTCTCTTATTCTCACAACTCAAAAGTTTATACATTACCATCTTAATGTTGAAACACATGTTATCGTTAAATTTTGTCCATTTACATCTCTTATCTAAAATTGATCTCTTAGGATGTTCATATAAATGGGTTATGTTGTTAGCTGAATTTTACCTCAAGTTTATTTCCCCAAAAGCAATTAAAGACCAAGCTTTAATTGACCACTTAGTTGATGCTCCTTCACCTTTTACTCTTTCTAGTCAAGACATGTTTCTTGATGATATTTTTCTCCTTTCGGATGTAGACAAGACACGAGCTTTTATGGATCTATTTGTCAAACTATCTATGATGTTGGTGTCATATTAGTACCTCCTTTAGGAAAGAAAACTTGTCTATCCTATTGTCTAAAGATCTTGTGTACCAACAACATTGTTAAGTATGAAGCCCTTATATCTGTATTATGTGTGACTCTACAAGTAATGGTAACCTATCAAGAAAAACAAACTAAATTATTTCAATATTATAACTTAGAATTATCATTATTTAAGAAGTTTGCTTCTCACACCATTGATCTTGTTACATTGAAAGATAATTTACATGTGAATGCAATGGAACATATTGCTTCCCTTATGTTCCTCACCGATAAAACCATGGATTACATATTTATTATATACAATTTTACCTCACCTAGTATTTTTAATATCTCTAGTGAAGTTTCTTGTTTCTTTAATATAGCTTCCAATGAGTGGTAATCCCATATTGTTTGATACTTGCATGATGGTACATCTCCTAATCCTATTGTAGACACTACAAATGGTCAATGCCTATGGCCTCCTCCTTTTTACATGTCTTTTATATTACACATTTGATATTCATCATTTGTTAATATCATGTCATTCTTCTATTAATTAAATGATGATACTTATTTAATTAATTACTAATTTTTGTCCTCTGATTTCACCACGTCTTATCAACTTTTATTCGATTAAATAATTTAATCAATTATTTAATCTTTTTTTTATTGGTAAAAGGCTGAAGCCATATAAATTTTATTAAAAAGGGTAAAATTTATAGAAGTCTCTGTTGTAACGGGCACTGGTAGAAAAGAACAGAGAAGAAAACTTCCAGTCTTGCCTGAGACATTAGTCCTATACAGAGTACAGAGATAAAAGGGGTATACCCCAGTATTACATTGTTGATATCTTGCAAACATAAGTTCTTTTAAGTTTAGAACAATTATATACACCTCTCCCTTTCATGCTTTAGGACTATTTAAGGTCATCCTTCCTCTTCTTGCTTCTTAGTTTAATTCGACTATCATTTGTATCTTTGAGTCATGTTGCTTTGTTAGCTTTTTGTAGATTTATATGGTTAAATATAGAAGTTTTCCTCTTGACTTCACCGCTCTCCCTTGGTAATGTTCATTTCTCAATAAGACTTCAGTTTCATTCATATTCGTTAGTATCAAGCATTATTTTAAATGTTGGTTGTGGTTCTATCCGAGAAGAGAGAAGTCACAAATCCTTAATTATTAATAAGTAATTGAATCTAAAGTCACCTCATTTGAACTCAACATAATATAGCATATAAATTAAATTTATCATGTATTACATTCAAGTATTTAAATTAAATTTTACCTATATTATTATAAAATCAACAATTTTAATTATTTGAATTAAAAATATAAACTTATTAATATTTACATTTGTTATAATCTTATTTAATTTAATATGTTATTTATTTTTAATATTTCTATTTTTATTATATTTAAAATTAACAAGCTAAAATTTTTAAACTATTTATTGTATTTTAAAGAATTCAATTTTTGTAAGGCGAATTTCATCTTGAATTTTCCAAATTTTTTCTTTGTCGAACTTTGTCCGAATTTTATTGTTGTCAAACTTGAATTTGAAGTCGAACCTTGTGACATAGGTTAGTAGCATGAAATATTTCTTGGAAAACACTTATGGCGAATGTATGAGGAGTTGATGTAATCATTTATGCAAATAATGGCTTACGCTCGATGTCCCTAAGGGATGTGTCCCTAGTTGTTCTTGACCTATCCCTATGTTTAGAACCTTTTGGGATGTTGGGATGCCTAAAAAACATCCACTTTGTGTTCTCAATTAATTTTTGGTCCTAGTGTTTCAAAAATGCAAGGACATAGAATTGTCCTTGAGATGATGGGAGATATCTGTGACATGCCTTAATTGTCTTGGGGCATCAAGTTGTCTCCTTGCAATTATACCCAATTAAAAAAAATGGGTTCAAAAATGAATAGATATATATTTTTTTGTTCTTTCGTGGGCACCCACAACATTCTCATCCTAAAAGAGAGATTTTGGTTTGGAAAACACTAGATTTTGAAGCTCTTTTATGTTGTATGACATTTGTATATTTTTAGGGTTGAATTTTTAAGATTTGAAAGCAGTCTTTAACTATTTTAATTGGAAAAATATTAGTGTTTCCAAGATAAAATCAAACAAGAATCCCTAGGATTATAGGCTCCTATTTCCTTTGGTGTTTGAGTGTCAAGACGATGGTTTCTTGTTACTGAAAAGTTAAAACAACAATTTTATTTGTTGCATGCTTATATTTGCTTCCCAACCTCTCAATCATGAAGTCTTTCTTATCATAAACATGCTTTTCATAACCTTCGTATGAATGGTGGAGAGACCCCTGTATATGCAATTTGAAAGTGGTACGTAGATCCCTAACTTTTGCTTCTCGAAAGGAGACACATAGAAATCTCATGGCATTACTCACACATGATCACCTAATCCCCAGGGAACCTATATAGTGTGTGCAAATATAGATTTTTATGAAAGTAGGGAATTGGATGAATTAATCGTCCTACAACAAAATGAATGGACTGTTCAGTTTTGATATTGTGATTTGTAAGAGGTTGTCTAAGGTTTTCATGAAATACATTATAAAGACATCATTAGGCCTCGTGATCATTTTTTTGGGACACATTGCTTTTCAATTGAGGATGGTGCTTGTATATTAGCATTAGTATGCATATAAATTGGGGTACACAACTTCTTGGGGTAAATTCAACGCAAACATCAAGAAAACAAACCAGAGAGGCTCTGGAGTTTGTATGTTTCCTACAATTAGCCTACTTAAGCTATTTAGTATTTTCTGTGAAAATAAACTAAGTCACAACTACTTGGAGAAAGGTCAAAGTAAATAGTAGGGAAGCAAGCCAACATGACTTTGTGGTTTGGGTAAACATGAATATAAACCTACTTTCTGAATGAAAATGACAAATTTGGATCAGTAATCAAAAGTTTCTTAGGTGTGTCTAGATTATTTTTAGATTTATTAAGTTGTTTAGGATGCGTTTATTGAGATGTTTAGACAAATAGAATAGCAAACAAATTAGATTTGACAGGAAAAAGGAACTTGATTTGTTTGCATATTCATAGCAGTTTAATTGTGGAGAGCAAAGATAAAAATTGAGAGGAATAGGGATAAAATTATTCGAATAGTGCCTTATTTATTTTAGATTGATGCTAGTGTAGTAGTGCTATGTGGAGGAAAGAGAGGCGGATAAGAGAGCAGAATCCATTAAGAAATCATTTTTTTGTTCTTGTTTGGGTTATAATTAATATTTTTTTAAGCTCTTCTAATAAGGAGGTCTTCTCCATCTGCTCCCTTATTGGCTAAGGTGTCTGCTTCCTTATTTCCTTCTCTATATATATGTTGAATTATTATCTCCTCAAACTTGTCTAAGAGTATACGTGCATTTTCTAATTTGGAATTGATTTTGGAGTTAGGGGTGTTACATTTCCTAATTGCATTTAGAATTATTTGGGAATCCCCTTCAATGAATATTTTTTTAATTCCCAAGTCTAATCTCAAGTTTAAACCTTCCATAAGGGCCTCTAATTCTTATATGCTATTTGAGACTTCTCCTAGCGGTTTGGCTCACTTTGCTAACCATACTCCGGTTTCAGAGCATATGATACAACCTAGACCTGCCTTCCCCAGGTTGCCCTGAGATGCTCCATCAAAGTTCAATTTGCACCAACCACCCGAGGGAGGTTCCCATTTTATAATCCTCTCTTTCTTTTTTTTTTGTGTAAACTAAAGGTGGATTTATTAGCTTGCACCAGTTTTTTCGCATTTCTGCATCCCAATCCGAGAAGGATCCTTCTTCTTTGACTATGTTCCCAAGGTTTCTATTGATAACTTCAATGATACTTGATTCTACTTTGTTAAGGAAGGAGGGGATTTTTGATTTTGCATTGTCAAATATTCTTTGATTTCTTTCCTTCCAAATCTCCCATAACAAGATTGAGGGAGAGATATTCCATAATTTACTATATATTCTCTTTTGTCCAAAATTGGTTTAGTTTTTAAGGAGCTCCCCAAGGTTAATTGGTAAGGTTGTAGACCAATTTAGCCTTTGGAATAGCCATTGCCAAAAAAAATCGGTGAAGGAGCATTGGTATAGCAAATGGTCAGCTATCTCTAAGGCATTTTTACATAGAAGGCACCTTGAAGGGCCTTCAAATCCCATCTTGGTGAATCTTTTTGTTGTTAGTATTCTATTTTGTGTTTCTGCCCAAAGGAAAATACCCGCCTTTGGTAGACATGTTGGATCCCAACATAGGTTAAGAGGGATATTTACATTTTCCCACCTTTGGGAGTTGATTATAAGATTATATCCTTGTTTAACACTATATTGACCATTCTTAGATGCTTCCCAGATTAGTTTGTCCTTTATGCTTTTGTGATTGACTTGCCTTTGGTTGAGGAAATTTTAAATGTTAGTTTTTCCTGTTCTGATAGGTTGGTTCCTTCTGCTGATTTCCATTCCCAAATCTCTTTGCCTTCTTCTATTCTTGCTTTTTTATAGTTTATGACTTTCTTGCCCCAAAGAGTAACTAATGTATTTTTAATATTAGCTAGAAAATTTTAGTTTTTAGGGGTTGGGAGTCCATCCCAAGAATCTTCCCAAAAAAGGGCTTCGTTACCTTCTCATATATCCCATGTTAAGTTAATGTTGATGATTGGCTGATAATGAATCATAAAGTTCCAAGTTTTAGAGCCTTTGGGAGGGTCCCTAGTTCTAAAGATAGACAGAGGATCTGTGCTATTTAGGTACTTATGGTAAATATTTTTTTCCCATTTTCTTTCTTTTTCTTGGTACATTCTCCAAACTAGTTTGGTTCCCAAGGCTTTGTTTTTCCTACTAAAATTTTTGATTCCTAGACCACCCAACTATTTTGGTTTGAAGATGTTTTCCCATTTGATTAAGGCTTGTTTCTTCTTCTTGTCTATTCCATCCCAGTAAAATTTTCTAAGTTTACTATCCAATTTATTTTTAACCCCTTTTGGTAGGGGCAGACACGACATTTGAAATGTTGGATTGGCTGTAAGAACCGATTTGATCTTAGTTGCTTTACTAGCTTTGGTTAGCCATCTTCCTTTCCATCTTTTTGTTTGTTTATCAACTCTATCTAGGATGGGGTTCCATGTTTTTGAATCTCTCATGCATTTTTCTAGTTGGATTCCTAGATATTTGTAGGGGAAGGTGCCTTTCCTAAAGCCTATAATGTTACAAATGTTCCTTTCCATTTCTGGTGATGTATTTAAGAAGAATATTTATGACTTTTCAACATTCACCACTTGTCCTGATGCTTCCATATAAGTTTGTATTATATCCTTAAGTTTTTGAGCTTCCTGTATCATACTTTCCCCTGGGAGGATTGTATCATCTATGAATTATTGATGTGTTATGTTTGGGATGTTTTCTGCTACAATTATTCCTTTTATTTTCCCTTCTTCTTGTGCTATCTTAATTGATATTCTAAATGCTTCTGCCATGATGATAAATAAGAAGGGTGAGATAGGATCTCCCTATCTTATTCCTCTAGATATACTGAAGAAACCTTCCAGAGATCCATTAATGAGAAGTGATATTTTTGGGTGTTGGAGATTTGCCTTTGAGCCAGTGGTTGACTGTATGTTTGTCATTGATGACAACATATAGTATGCATCAGTGTCCTATATGTAATTCTCAGTATGGATATGTTGGAGCCTTACGCATTTATTTTTATGATGTAGACATATTCATTATGCTATGTTCATAGACATAGACTCAGTTGTGCAGTTGAAGTTGAGTTATGATGATCTATTTGCCAGTTATAGTTTCAGAAGATTGTTTATTAAGAGCTGACAATTTTTTTATTATTTCTTCAATTGTGCCTATCTTTTGGATATGCATGTTTGGATTCATGTTTATTATGATTTCAAGATATTTGGTTAAGAGTGCTTAACGTGTTTTATCCATAGATTGAAGTTTGAGTTAATTTGGTGGAGACGACTGTGTGAAGTGACACGTCCACTCATCTTGAGTTGCGTGGTTCTATTTATGTTGTGTGCTTAGTTTGGCTGACAAAGAAGTTGTTGAAGAGTTTCCTACAAGCCGAATTGATCATATCTTTGGAGGAGGATACTTATAGTAGATCATTTTGTGATTGACATGGGTGGAAGTGTGAAAACGAGCAGAGCAGAATGTTTGATATATTGGGCCAGTAAAGCTATATCATTCATTAGTTGAAGATCTATGTGAAAAAGTAGAGTGTGTATATAATTCACTGGAAATGATCAAGACAACAGGTCTAATTCACAGTTCAATATCAGATATAGTGTATATTTGTTGTGTAGAAGTTTGCATCCTTCATCATTTGAGCAGTGTTCTCATGGACAGTGTGTCCTCACCTCTAACAGGGTTATTTGTAAAAGACTCCTAATAGGGTCCAACCTTTGACCAAGTCACTGTACTTAATGCATTATAAAGATCAACTCCTAACAGGGTTGAAGGATCTTCTAATAGGGATCATTATATACTAGTGCATTTATTTGTGGGTGCTAATTCTCACTATGGTTTTTACCTATTTTGGGTTTCCCCATAACCAAAATTATGGTGTTATAATCTATGTTATCTTATTGTATTTATGATTAATGTTATTCTGTACTTAATTGGATAAAGAATTGAATTTTGTAGATAAATGATTCACCCCCTCTCATTTGTCTCTTAGGACTATTCCTAACAATTGGTATCAGAGCCAAGTGCCTTGGAGAGAAAGTTTAACAGCTTAAGGTTGATCAGATGGCGTACTTTAGGAAAGAGAGTCCCAAGTTTGATGGAGAGAATTATCTTGATTGGAAGAAAAAAATGATAACACATTTGCAGTGTGTTGGTTTTGAGATTTATGAAGCAACTACTCAAAATGTTGATGTTCCTTCTTTAAAAGACCTTGCAGCAGAAGATTCTACTATTAACCAAAAAAGAATTATTCACCCAAAATGCAATTGCCAAAGAAGCCCTAATAAGTTACTTCTCTGATAGTGAGTTTTCTAAGATTAAGAAAGTAGATAGAGCCTATACAATATGGAAGTATCTAGAAGACATGTTTGAAGGAGATGTCCAAGCAAAGAATGCACGTAGAAACACATGGAAGAAAAGATATAACAATTTAGAGATGCTATATGAGGAAAACACCAGAGCATACAATCAAAGGATTAATGAAGCAATTGCAGGAATCAAAAACAATGGTGGATAAATTTTAGAGGAAGACATAATGGATAAATTGATGACTACACTAACAAAAGATTATGAGAGAAATATAAACATCTTGGATGAGACTATGCAATTTTTGAAAGACTTTAAGAGAGAGACCTTGATCAACAAAATTTTGGAATTTGAGATATCAAAATTGAAGATAGAACCTAAAAGTGAAACAACCTTCAAAGCCTCAATCCATGGTAAGAAATCTTTGAACACTTCTGATAATTTTGATAATGAAGATGAGGATAAAGAACTAGAAGAATTCATTGCTATGATCGCTAAGAAAGAAAGAAAAGGAAAATATGAAGGATAGCTACCATTCAAATGCTTTTCATGCAACAAGGTTGGTCATTTTGCATCTAAGTGCCCTACAAGAGTCAAGAAGTAAAAAACAAATTTCAAGCCTAAATATACAAAGGAATGCTACTATGTTAAAGATGGAGTGACAGATGAAGATTTAGGAGAAGATGAAATTGATTCATTGCAATTGAAGATATGGAAAAAATGTTTGATGAAATGGACATTAAAGATGAAAAGAAACCACAAGGGTTGGCATTGATTTCCCAAGAAGACATCAGGATAGACTGGATCATTGACAGAGGGTGTTCACATCACATGACAGGAGACAAAGATAGATTTGTACATCTAGATAAGTACAAAGGTGGTATGGTTATATTTGGAGACAACACTCCTAAGCCTATCATAGGTAGAGGAGCTATCACTTTAGATGGAAAGAACAACACTGATGATGTTCTGTATGTTGATGGTTTACATCATAACCTACTGAGTGTTGGACAATTTATTGACAAAGGATATTAGTTGGAATTCAAAAAAAACAAGTGCATCATTAATAACAAAGGAGTTATGATTGCATCAGGTTCAAAGACTAAAGGTAATGTTTTTCAGCTCAATTATGAAGCAAGTTTTTTTGTTGTAAAAGTAGATGACAGTTGGTTATGGCACAAAAGATTATGTCATATAAATTTTGACAATATAGTAAATATAAACAATGTAAAGTTAGTAAGAGACCTTCCCAGTATTGCAAGACCAATTGATACTATGTGCAGGGAATGTGCGATGGGAAATCATGTAAGGAACTCATTCAAAAATAAACAGAACTCAGCAGAAAATAAATTGGATCTAGTGCATACAGACTTATGTGGACCTACTCAAACAAGATCATACTATGGTGAAAGGTATTTTATTTTGTTTATTGATGATTATTCCATAATGATGTGGGTTGTATTATTAAAAGATCAATATGAAGCATTTGACAAGTTCAAAATATTCAAAGCTAAAGTTGAAAATGAGTCTAGATTAAAGATAAAATGTATGAGATCATATAGAGGAGAAGAATTCACCTCTGACAAGTTTTATGAGTATTGTGAAGAACGTGGGATCAAAAGATAGCTAACTGCACCTAGAACCCCTCAGTAGAATGAAATTACAGAAAGAATAAATAGGATTATACTTGACACATAACACACTATCATGATTGAAGGAAAAGTTGCACACATCTATTGGAGAGAAGCAGTCAATACTGCAGTCTATACTATCAACAAAATCCAATTAAGGCCAAGCACATACAAGACACCTTATGAACTTTGGTTTGGGAATGTACCTATAGTAAAATACTTCAGAATCTTTGGAAGCAAGTGTTACATCAAGAGAGATGATGGTGTTGGCAAGTTTTATGCTAGAAGCAATGAAGGTATTTTTCTTGGTTACTCTACCAAAAGCAAAGCTTATAGATGTTTTAACTTAAGATTGAATAAAATCATTGAAAGTAATCATGTGAAGATTGATGAGAAGTTTATGATTCAAGAGAGATACTATGATTATGCACCTATGATTGAAGATGAACCAAGATCTATTATTAAAGAAACAGTTATTGAAGAAATGTTTGACTGCATTGATGTATCATGCAATGACCCTGAACCAAGTGAAGAGGAATCATAGATAATAGATGAGAATGTCACACCTAAAGTTCCAAAATTCACATCTAAATATCATTCAAAAGTAGATATCATTAGAGATCAGAACAATAAAGTTATGACAAGATCTAGAGCAAAAGGTTTAACAGTTGAGGAAGAGTTATGTTTACTTTCACAAATTGAACCTTTAAGTGTTGAAAATGCATGTAATGATTTAGATTGGTAGAAAGAAATGAAAGAAGAGTTAGATTAGATAATTAAGAATGATACATGGGAATTGGTCCCTAGACCTTGTGACAAAAATGTGATTGGAACCAAGTGGATATTCAGAAACAAGATGAATGAAGATGGTATAGTGGTAAGAAACAAAGCAAGACTGGTATGTAAAGGATATGTGCAAAGAGAATGTATTGATTAATCTGATAAATTTTCCCTTGTGAGAAGACTCAAAGCTATACAATTTTTTTTAGCTTATGCAACATTCAAGAACTTTAAAGTATATTAGATGGATGTCAAGTCAACATTCCTGAACGGTGACTTGAAGGAAGAAGTCTACATAGAACATCCTAAATGATTTAGTTTATCAGAGAAATCTGACATGGTATGCAGACTGAAGAAAGCCCTCTATGTGTGTGCTATAAATGTGTCACACTTCTATGGGTCATTCCATTCAAGGTTTCTCAAGAACGAGGCCTCAAATATCGAATCATATCTCCCTAGTCATGGAGTGAAAAGGTTTGTGATGGAAGCCCTCATATTGACCTAGTTGTGCCCCTGCAAGTACACCATGAAATGGGAGATTCAAAGAGAAAAAGAAAGGATTCTAGTCTCCATGATCATCCAATATGCAATGAAATGAAAACTATTCTATATGATTGCAATGCATAAAAGGAAATTAATCTATATGATAACAATGCATGATTAATCTATAAAAGGAAATATGCAAGCTTAATCTATGGAAGAAAATATGAATTTAATCTAATATGAATATAATCTACATGAATAGCCATGGATACAAGAAGAAGAAGACAAGAAGAGAGAAGTTACAATATCCAAGGTAAAGTGCTCAAATTCTCCTCCAAAATTGCTTTCCAAACCTGCAGCATAACAATACATAAGGAAAGTGAATGGTTGAGATTAAGAGGCCAAAAGAAATGAGCAATGGTGGAGATTAAATCTTGGTTGATCGATGTGCTCATTAAAGAAAAAAGCCCACCACTTAGAAAGATGTGATAAAAAAGGATTTTTATTTAATTTATTTCCTTTTTCATCAAAAGAAGAGCCTTAAGTGGGGATTTTTATTTATTTAATTAAAAGAGGGGTTTTTTTTATAATTAAATAAATTAGAAGAATTTTATTTAATTAAATGGGAGGAATTTATTTTAATTAAATAAGATGAATTTTATTTAATTAAAAGGGAGATTAAATCTTTTAATTAAATAAAAATGATCAAACCTTAGGAAATATTAAAATAATTGAATTAATTATGATTGAATTGAAATGTTGCAAAGCATTGATTCAGGAATTTGATAAATTGATAAAATGATAAATGGGGCCCATAGTCTAGGCGACCATTTTAGGGTGCATACATTTGCCCCTCTTTGACTAATGTGTGATCATTCTGGGAACACATGTAGTCAAAGAATGTAGTTGAAGTGTGAGATCGATTTGGGATCACAAAACAATATAGACATCAACATCGTCAAGTAAATAAGTAATTGACATCAGAACAAAGATAAGCTAATTGCAAAAAAAGACAAGGTCAACACCATTGTAAATAAGTAATTGACATGTCCGAGATAAGAATCTCAAGCAAGGTTGCCCCAAGCGGAGCAATGATTGGATCGATAAAGCTGAATCAAGGATTGAAGTTTGATAGGTACTACCCCCTCGTGATCGAAATCAAAATGAGATAGAGGAGAAACAACAAATTGATAAACTTGATCAAATCAAACTAAAGATAAGGTTCTTAATGTAAGATGAAAGATATAAGGATCAAAGAACCAAGGTAGATCATCTAGCATGAAAGAAAAGAAGTGGGGTGAAAGCGAATGGAAGATAGAAGTTTGGAAGAGGTGGAAAGAAATGGAGAGAAGAAAGAGATTTTGCCTTAAGAAAGAGAATGCCCCAAAATCAATCAACTGTTTAAGATAGAAAATTTTGATTGAGATCACGAAAGAAGATAAGGAAATGAAGATCAGAACGTGATCATAGTTGATTAAAATTCCACAAGAAAGATGAAGGAAAACCCTCACAAACTCATAATGCAGCTTAAAAATGCAAACTAACATGAAGTATAACAATGCAAGCTACATGAAAATACAAAGGTGTACTTGCAATAGAGCAACTGTAACATAGGGCTTTGTGTTCATCATTCATTAGAGAATCTTAAGGAACTTATTTTCATCATTGGGCCATTATTAACAGACATAAAAAAATCACACAATCATCACTAGTCACAAGTGCAACTATGAAGATATGAATGTGGAAAGATTCTAACATAAGCATCAAATACATAAAGGTCAAGATGACTGTGATGTTAGCTTACCCAATTTAATATAGCAAAACCACGCTCGCATCAAGACATAGAGGCCAGGATGACCAGTAGAACAGTTGTGCAAAAACAGTGAAGCATAAAGAAGGAAGCAAATAAAAACATGTTCCATGTCCCAAGTCCTCTATCTATGCATGACAGAGAGACTTATGAGACAAGGACACTCAATGAAAATCAATAACAGTCAGCACACAAAGAAAAGATCATGACATAGCTCAAGCATTAAGTGTTATGTTTAAAATTTAATTGTGTTAACTGATACTAAGTTCTGAGGATAAGGATCGAATTCTTGCAAGCAGGTAAGACCACATGAAAAAATGGGGTAAGACCAAACCGATAAGTGTTGAAAAACACTCGATGTCAGGGGTTGTATTAAAAAATACAGTTGGGGTGGTGTTGAAAAACACTGTTTGTGAGATGTCCTAAAGACTAACGCATCCAAGAGACCAAAGATAACATATTTATGCCCCCTAGACAAAGATGAAGACCAATTCCAAACCAAGGCAACAAGGATAAGGCATGATGGAGAAAGGCTAAGTGTCGCGGACACGCGCTAAAAAACAGGGGTGCAAAAGCCTCAAGTAGCGCCTGTTTCCAGGTTTTCACCACTTGAATTTTATTACAATTTTTTCTATTTCATTTTTTCATTTTTTTATTATTATTTTTTTTCAGGACTTTTTATTATTTTTTTGAATTTTTGCTACCAAGGCCCCTGTTTCTAGGTTTTCACCAAGGCACTTTTTCTATTTTTTTTTTCAAATTTTTTGATTTTTTTGTATTTTTGGAATATATAATTTTTTTAGAGATACATCAAAGCGCCTATTGCTAGGTTTTCACTAAGATGATCATTTTTTCAGGACATTTTCTGATTTTTAAAATTTTTTGACCATATATATCATTTTTTTGGATTTTTTCAGGATCAATAATTATGAACAAAGAATGCCCCCAGACAGAATGGGCATTATGGATAGAATTTATTTAGGTGCAAAACATTGATAGGATCAGGGATTTTCTCTCCCTCTTCTATAGATAGTAAATAAGCACCTAACCCAAAAGCTGCTATAATGATGTAAGGTCCAAGCCAATTAGGTTCAAATTTACCATTTTGATCTCTATGCCATTGATTCTTACGATTTTCACATAGGAAAAGATCTCCAACTTGAAATTCTCTAGGGTGAACCTTTTTGTTGAAGGCTTTGGACATGCACTTTTGATAAACCCTCATATGGTCAAATGATGCTTGACATTTCTCATCTAGAAGTTCTAACTCTTGAAGTCTCATGGCACGGTAGTCTTCATCTGTAACTAGACCTTTGAGGGAAACTCTAAGTGAAGGAATCTCAACCTCTAAAGGTAAGACTGATTCAACGCCATATGCAAGGGCAAAAGGAGTAGCCCCAGTAGGAGTACAAATACTCATTCTATAGGCCCACAAAGCCAGATTTATCTGTAAGTGTCAATCTCTACCATTCTTGCAAAATTTTCTATGCAAGATTTTAAGAATGGTTTTGTTTGATGCCTTTGCTTAACCATTTCCTTGCGGGAAGTAAATGGAGGACCAATGTTGTTTAATCTTGAATTTCTTACAGAGATGTTTAAGGTCCTTATTTTTAAACTGGCCTCCGTTGTCATTGATAATCTCAGAAGGCACTCCATATCGACAGATGATATGGTTCAAAATGAATAGAGAGACTATCTTGCCTGAGGCAACAGAAAGTGGGACAACTTCTACCCATTTAGTGAAGTAATCAGTAGCAGTGATAATAAACTTGTGTCCACCTGATGAGTTAGGATAAATTTGCCCAACAAGATCAAAGGCCCAGCGCTGAAATGGCCAATGAGATATGGAAGGAATGAGCTCCCTGCATGGAGCATGTATCAGGTTACCATGTTTTTAAAAATTTTCATATGACTTTGCAAAAGCTACTGCATCAATCTGCATTGTAGGCCAATAGTACCCCACCCTAAGCAACCTTTGGGCCATGGAAAGACCATTGGAATGTCCCCCCACAAATGCCCTCATGAATCTCAACTAACGCTTGGTCAAATTCTTCCTTTTCTAAGCATCTAAGAAGTGTTCCATCTAGACCCCTCTTGTACAAATCACCAGCGATAAGGGAATGGTGAGAGGCATTTTTGGTAAGGTTTCTGCATTCAGATCGGTTAAAGGTTTCAGGAATAATGTCATCATGAAGGTATGAGTAAATGACACCATAACAAGATGACTCATGACCAACAAGGGTATAAATGACATGGCTTTCTTGGGATTCATAGATAGGGTGATGTAGCTCTTCCACTAGGAATTCAAATCTGGATTCATGCTACTCTAACTAAAGAAGTGAAGCAAGTGTATCCATAGCATCAATTGATTTATTTTATGCTCTAGGAATTTGCTGAAATGTGATGAATGTGAAGTAGCATTTCAAGGAATCAACCATTTGCTTGTAAGGTATCATTTTCTCATGTTTTGTTTGATATTCATCATTAACTTGGTTGATTATCAGCTGTGAATCCCCATAGGTGTGTAACTCTGTGATTCTCCATTCTATGGCCATATTAAGTCCATTTGTTAAAGATTCATACTCAACAATGTTGTTTGTACATGGGAACAATAACTTGTAAGACTTAGGGATTGTGTACCCATGAGGAGAAACAAACAAAAGACTAGCTCCTGAACCGTTTTGCATAAAAGATCCATCAAAGAACATCTTCCATGTTCTTTCAGTCATATACATGAGGTGCTCATCTGGAAAGTCAACTTGAATAGGCACATTATCTTGTAATGGGAAATTAGCGAATTGATCTGCGATAGCAAGCCCCTAGAGCATGGTATGAGAGACTAGATGGTTACTTGACAAAGATCAGATTCAAGAAAGGAGTAACAGATTGTAACTTATTCATAAGAGAAACACCTGAAGGATTATTACTTGTTGCTAAATTTTATGACATTATCTTTGGTGGTAATGACAAGCTTAGTGCAGATCTTGCTAAAGAAATGCAGAGCGAGTTTGAAATGAGCATGATTGGACCTATCAAATACTTTTTAGGATTAAATGTACAATAAACAGACAGAGGTATATTCATTAATAAGTCTAAGTATGTGAAAGAAATATTGAAGAAATTCAAGATGGAAGATTGCAAGCCAGTAAGCACCCCCATGATAATAGTGTTGGGACCTCGAAAATTAGGTCCCAATTCTACATAAAGGGAAGTAATTATGTGTGTTGATTTTATTATTCCCTTTTATTTAAATGAATAAATTATTATGACGTAGTGCATTTTAATTTTGAATG
>MU226185.1:2044267-2063321 GCA_018584345.1 Thuja plicata | reverse complement strand
TCAATTAGGTTTTAATAGTATTTTAGGCTTCCGTTTAGATATCAAACTATTTAGTAGTTAGGAGATCAAGTCATTATCCTCCAAAGATTGTTAACCCCTTTTGGAGTACTTGCTTTTGTTTGTGCACATGTTTGTGCAATTAGGAAGCACCTTTTTAGGCCTACCAGCCTTGGCTCGATCGAGTCAGAATTGCAGAGGCATTTATTTATGCCTGTCAGTTGGCCTCAAAACGATCGAGGATTTTTGAGCACCAACAAATTGGCGACTCTACTGGGGACACTATCAGTGAAAGATGTTTGCAGAATCTTTGGTTACAGTTGTGAGACTCTACTGGAGACAAAACTCATAATCAGTTATATGATTTTATCCTTCTTATGAAGAAGGTGGCGACTCTATTGAACAAAGAATTTCAGTCAGTGACTCTACTGAGGGAGAAAACTCAGAAGGAGATAGGAAGATAGCCTAGAAGGGATGATAAATTTTCCTTTTAAGGAAATTTTCAAAAGGTTTTTGATTCCCGTTGATACCATGCCTTTGGATCTTAGGAGGTTTCGATGCAGTTATAATGAATTGTTTTCACAACTTTCACAGAGGGTTCCTGAATTTTATGGAGATTATGATGAACCAGCTCTTGATCATTTGGATGCGTTTCATATATTCCTTGATAATTATGAGATCCATACAGAAGATGATGCCATGAAGTTGTTTTCATGGTCACTAAAGAATAATGCAAGGGAAAAATATGAATCATTACCTGCACAATGCATTTCATCATGGATGCAATTTGAACAATGGTTCCTTGATGTATTCAATGAAATTCCCAATTTGTCAATATTTTTGTTAGCATTATTAATGCTTGTCGATATTGTTTCATCCTCTTTTATTTCTTCATTTTATTTTAGTTCTTGTAGTATATGATCCCCTATGTCTATTTCTTCATTCTCTATTTCCATTTCTTGTTTTTCTTCTTCATCTCTTGTCTTTTCTTTTTCTACCTCTCTTTTTTGTTCTAAAACATATAATACTCCTTCCATGATTGAAATTCCTCTGATTCTTTCCCTCTATTGCTTGTTCTTTCTTGACTATTTTCTATGTTTATTGGACTTCTTGAGTTAAGCTTGCTCATAAAGGATTCCACCTCTATTGGTAAAATTTTCCCTTTACAATTTTCCATTGAAATTATACAAGGCTCTGTCAATTTCCTCAAATGGATCCTTGTCGTTTGAGAGGGTTTTCCAAAACTTATGAGATATCCATTTTCCTTCTTTTGTTCTTTTCTTGATAGTAATATTTCCCCATTATTTTGATGAAGCTGGAGGGATTGTGGTGGTCTGAGATTGTGATTCTATTAGCTTTATATATCCTGCTTCTTCCTTTTCTATTTGTCTCTTTTTTACAGCTGAAGTTTCTGGCTGTATTTTCCCTTGGTCTAATAATATTTCATTAGTATGTGTTTCTTGGAGAATACTTTCTACCCTTTCTTTGTCTATGCTTTCTTGATTCCTTAATCCTATTGCTTCATATATTTCTCATGTTTCTTGTAATTCTCTGATCATCTATCTATCATTGTTTGGATATGATCCTCCCAAGGTTGCTATTCTAGAAAATTCCTTCCTATTGGTGGTTGGAGACCTCCATACTGAGAAACACTCTTCTATGATTTGCTGAGATTCCTTATTTTTTGTATAAAAATCTTATTTTTTGTATACTTCCATAGAGTTTTCTCCCAGATTTTTGTTAGGAATTTGATTTATATCTTGTAATGATTTTGAAGATTTGTTTTCCCTGAATACTGGTGACTCTGCTATTCCTGCCTCTTCTCTATAATTTCCTCTTTTCTTTCCATTTCCCCGCTCCATTTGTATCTCTGCTTGTTGTAGGATTTTAGGAATGCCTTGATAATCCTTGTGATTTTGTGCCCCAAGTGTTAATTGATCATCTATATCAGTCTGTGTTAGAAGTAGTTCATGGAGTAACCTGTTATGACTATGCAAACTAATGGAATATATTCAAAGAAGGAGATGTCCTTACATTGGCAACACTGTTGCATTTTGATGATTTTTTGTTGAAGATCATTATTGTTGTATATATCATATTTCTCTTCTTCCCTTTTCTTAGTTCTACCTAGTACTTTCTCTCTTTTCTCCTTAGGATTTAAGGCCTTATCATCTCTTTCTATATCTCTTATTTCACCTTCCAATATTTCCTCTATACTTTCCTTCTCTCCTTCCATATTGTTAACTGAGCTTGGAAAATGTTCCATCTCTAATATTACCATAGATTTTACTAAATGGGTATTCCTTTCTACCGGTTGAATCATCTCCAGAGAAGCTTTGAGGTTTGAAGTTTTATTGATGTAATTTAAGGTTCTTTCAGAATCTAATTTGATGATTTCCTTGATTTTCCCTTCATATATAGAGAAGGATAGGTTGTAAAAGGATCTGTTTGTTATAAAAAAAATTGTTTTGGTTACATTTTGACCTATTTCTAGGTTTATCAAAAATTTAACATCATTTTTTGAGTTATCAATACCAATGAGATGACCTAAATCCTTCCCAATACTTTTTAAGATTTGAATATGGTTGAGTTTAGGTGGGATAGTTTTACAGATAATCCAATTTTGTAAGTGATATTATTTAACCATTTATTCATTATACTTACCTGCAGACCACAATAGCCCCGAAGCCATTTAACTAGATAGGGGAATTTTGCTTCCGGTCCATTCCAGTATGCATACAGTCCTAAATCATTGCAAGCCATCCATCTTTTTTCACTGAATATATTGTTGTGATTTGGACATTTTCTGACTCAGGGATTTGGTGAATCTGAATATTTCTGACAGGCCTATTCTGGAATTGAGGATCCCATTTATTTTTATTATTCAATGAGAAGGCATGTTTTCTATACGGTAGAATGTAGACAGTCTTTTTGTTGAGTGGAGGGTTTGGTCCAGATAGGTGATGAGTGACAAGAATGTTAGAATTTTTAGGATTTGGTCTCGATCTGCTAATAGGAATATTGTTGGCTTCTGAGAGGTTTTTGGGATGGGGAAAGCTCAGGTTTTGTACCTTAGCGGATGCCCCAAAGTTAACTAAGGTAGGAAGAGACTAAGGGGATACCTTTTGTTTGCTTGAGAAAGTTTGCATATCTATTTGAGTGGAAGATTGAATCTGGACCTGATATCCTTTTTTTGCTATTTTCTTTGCTGATCAAACATACTTTATTTTGGAGAAATGGTGTTCTTGTTTCTTTATGCGCTCTTTGGTCTGGTCTACTCTTCGTAAATTTGTTCCGGTCTCAGTTTTTGGGGGGGATCATCCTTGGTATAGTGCCTTGATCTCATGATTTGAAATGACAGAAGATTTTTTGGGAGGTTTTTTTATGGCAAACAAGCTGCCATCCTTCATTTGATCCTCCCATCACCAGAAGAAACTGATTGTTGTTGAGGAGTAGACATTCCGTAGATCCTATGGTTAAGCCATTATCCTAATTGGATTTAATGGGATTTCCCTGTGCCCTTAAATTTTCTTTCCCTCTGATTTCATTGGGTTTGGCTAGGGCTTCAAAACTATTGGATCATTGGATTTATCGATCTAGAAATTGTTTTCCCTTTGGAGGGATTCTGAAAGTGCTCACTTTTGAAAATGGAGGCAACCATTTTGGGTTTGCAAGATATTTTTTACGAAGGGATGATCTTAGATAGGAATTCATGAGCAAAAAAGACTGTGTAGTTGTTCGAACTGTGTTTGCTATGCTCACTATTTTTACCTATTCAAATTCACCAATTATTTAATCTTGGTCCTAAGGGAAAATATTTATTTATTTATCCCTCTTATCCTAATGTCATCCCTTTGGTAAATAAATAAATATTTTTATTTACCCCCTTTCCCCTTTTCCCACAATTAAATAAATTTATTTATTTAATTATCTATTTTTTCAAATATGAGGGAATTAATAAATTTTAATTATTAAATTACACTATATTTTCTAACTCAACTTGTCACTTTTTCATGCTAATTTCTCTCCACTTCTAACTCTTCTACCTTCCACTTTCCTCTCCACTTCTAACTCCCACTTACTAATTTATTTTTCCACTTAACTCTTCCTCGTTCCATTTTCTCCTCCACTTAACTTATTCATCACTCTTCCTTTCCTTCACTTGAAAATGATATTTGTTATTGAAAATGAATATTTCTAATATTTATTTTCACTTAACTTTATCACATTTTTATTTTGTCCTGCACTTACAAATGAATTTTTTTATTATTATGTGAAAATAGGTTTTAGGGACCCGAAACCCTTTTACAAAGGAATAGAACAGAAAAAACTAAACAAAATTTTTAAGAAGCACGGCGGCTTCAAGCTCTAAGTGTGTCATCTTATCAGCAACAACCCTGAGATCTTCAATCTCCTTATTGGCCTTGAATGCCTCTTTCTTCTTGTCACTGGCACAAGTCCTCCTTCCAAACCAGCATTCTCTTTAGGGATTGTATCCTTAGCCTCCTCCACATGGACAATGGCCTTCTCCAGTTTGATCTATTCCAACTACCCCACCAGAATCTTTAAATTCTCAGCAGAGGCCTTAAGGATCTTATAACTTTGTTCCCCAATTTTCTTCAAGGTCACATTAATGTCATTAATCCTAGCTTCCATATCATCAAATTTCTTTTCAAACTCCACTTCCAAAGCCTCAGCATCACCCATAACTTTACTAAGGTCCTTCACATTATTAGAGAAAGTGTTGTCGTTTCCTACACCCAACACTTCCTGGGCATCCAACTTGCTGGACTGAGCATTTTGTTTGATTTTTATCCCCTTCACCTCCTGAGAGACCCATTTTAAGATTTTTTAAAAACCCAAGGCACCATTTTTAGCCATATAAAGGATATTATCTTTGTTGTGAACATCTAGGGTGTTCAAAATGGAAGCTTCCCCAGAGGGCTCATTCTCCAAGTTGACAACTTCCTTACCACCAGGTGTAGTATCATCATCCATGATCACATTATTCTGGTGAAGATAACCCTAGGTAGACCCTCCAGCCCTGGGAGAGTCAAGAGAATGGGAGGGACCGGGAGTTAAACACTTATCTTTTCTCATGGTGCTAGAGGGAGAAATCTTAGTTTTCTTTTTTGGAGGGGAAGCCGCAAGCTCCACCTTAGCCTTAGTTTTTGAACCCCCATCATCTTAAGCCTCATCCTCCCTCCAAACACTCTTAGAGTCATCAATAATATTTTTCTTCTTCCTAGACCCCGTGCTAAGGGTCTTTTTGTTCTTCTTAACCGCCAAGGAGGAGGAAGGAGTCTTGGCTTTCCCTTACTGCTTAAAAAATCTCTTAACTGGGGTATACAAATCCTCCATTTCAAAACCCTCTTCCTCATCATCCCTTTCACAAAAATTCTCATTCGAGTCCACATTTTTAATAATAGGTTGCTCAACAGAATGAATTTTGAAATACTTGTAAATTGACACCATAAGACCCTCATGGAGGGTCGGGTTTTTGCTAGGGTTATCCCTAGCATCAACAATACTGGTACTTAAGGAACTATACAAGTAAAAAGGTAGAGATACCTTTTCCCCGTAGTGGAAGTGGTTGAGGAAAATGAAATGGTAACCATAGATGCACATAAAGCACCCATCCAAGGTGAATTAGTGCATGATCGCAGACACCACTCTCTACCAAATTGTCTTGATGACAGTCAGGGAGAAGTAGTTATTGTTGTTTTTAACCAACCTCTACTTATCTTACTCCTCCTTGGGAAATATTTTCACAATGACCTCTTTAATCTTATGATCCCTCTAAAATTAATACCCTGAAGGGGAAGCCCTATCACTTAAGCAATAAGCCCTTCATCAATAGTCACTTTTCTCTCGCAAATATTCATACATCCATTCTGCCATTCTTTCTTAAAAAACCTAGTAACCGCAGGGTTACAACCATGGAGTCTCTCCATAAACAAAGTCACTTTATCATTCTGTAAAAGCTTCCAAACCCTAGGAATTGACCTCCACTCATCACATATCAAGGGCTCAATTCTCTTCATGTCACCTCCCATTCTGTACATATAAGGATTATACTTTACAACACAAATTACACAAAGGATAAACAAAAGATATAATTTTTTTTTGTCACTACCAATTTTGGAAATAATAAAAATGATTAAAGCCTTAAACATCCAAAAAGCGTGCGAAGGTCTAGTGATATATGTAGTGCCCACCTATAATTTACTTTCAATAATGATGCCAAAATATTTTGGTTATTTTCATGATGATTATACATATGTTAGGATGATTTTACTCACCCCATACTTGCATGTGTATGGTTGGCATATATCTTTTACATTACTGTGTGGCATGTTTATCTTACATTTTTGTATGATGTGTCTGATATAGTAGAGGACGGAGACGTAGTTACTTGCAATGCGAGATCCACACGTTTGACCAATCTCTATCATTGTTTGTTATATATACATTATGTACATGCTCCACTTTGTGATGTAGGTTTGCAGGTACCCAACATTGACTTCCCTGAATTGCCAGGATGAGCGTGCCTTATCGCAATATCTCGATGGTAAGAGGGGAGATAACAGACAGGTCCAAATCCCAACTTAAGCAATTATTGTCCTAAAAAAGTGGACAAGTATCTTATTTTCTAACTTTTGAATTTGTCAAGGTGATGTCATTTGGGAACCCTTCCTTTGTGTGTGTTTGTCAAATTTTTGGGTTCAATCGGTTTGGTCGTCATGTTGTCTTGTCATGTGATTGATGTGATTTCGATGTTAGTTGGTTGAGTGATTTACTAGATTAATTATGTAAATAATAATTAAATCTTATTAAATTTAGAAATATTAAATATGATGTTAATTAATAAAATTTAATTAAATACATGTGTTAATTAAAAATATTTAATTTAAAAGTCTAATTTTGGGAATAGAGGATTTAATTAATTATTAAATTCAAAATTAAGATTTAAAAGCATAATTCATGAATGTATATTTTATTATCAATTTGCATATTATTAATATGCTAAAAATATTATTTGTTAATTAAATAACATTATGCAATTAAAATTTGCACATTCTTTTATTAAAATTAAAATATAAATTTAAAGTAAAAAGCTGAGTTAATTGGCTAAATTGGAAAAGTGCATGTAATTACCAATTATTAAATAAATTAATTCTTTTTACTCAATTTTAAGTTAAGTTTTTTTTTCTGTTTTTCTGATTTGAGTTTTCAGTTGAGTTTGCTTTCAGGGTTGCATGAGCTTTGGAAACCCTAGGTTGAGTAGGTTTTATTTATCAGGTTTCTTTTGGCCATGATTGCACACACAGGTTGTACAAATTTTTACGGTTTTTGGCTCTGGATTTGGATTGAAAGAAATTGTGAAAGCTTAGGATTTTCAAGGTTTTGGATTGTTCTTCATGGCTTCTGTCAACTGGTGGTTTGAGGTAGGGTTAAATCCTTGATTTCAATACTTAGATCCCCGTCTTCTATGCGTCTGGGATACTGAAATCCCTTGTGTGAAATTCCTTGTCTGCTTCGTGTTTGTCAATCTTAGAATATGGTTATTGGTATTATTTTGTGATTATGTTTTCTTGTTTGTATGTCAAATCTGTAAACCTCAATGTTGAATTCAGAGGAAACTATGTTTAGGAGAATATGTTAAAACCCTAGGCTCTCTTTGAGGAAATTCAGGCAAACATTATAAAACTTGAAATTGATTCAATTAGGGTTTGATTAAAAACTCTGTTAAAACCCTCGATATTAAGCCATTCAATTTTGAAAGAAATCATTTTTTTGAATATTTGTTTAAAATCTATGTTTTAGAAATAAATATATTTGTTTTATAGAAATGTTTTAAAGTATATCTTGTTGAGAATATTAAAATGAAAATTATTTAAAGAAATATAAATGAATAGTATTTATTTATTTAGGGAAAAAGTTATTTAAAAAAAGAAAAAGAAAACTAGAGTGGGGGCCACGTAACCCCATTACTAAGATTTACTTTGATTATTTATTTTAAATAAAGGTTAAGTTGAAAATGAGTTTTGTCTATCTTATTTATTATTTACTTAAAATTTGATTAGATTAATTAGGTTAAAATTTACTTTTATATTAGTTTATTTATAAATATTTATAGTTAATATTTATTGATTGTTAATGTAGATTAATTTACATTATTTGATTTATAAATTAATTTAGTTTAAAAATTATTTTTAAATTATATTTTATTCATATTTTGTTTAATTAAGTATAATTGTTAGGTTATAACATAAATCATTAAGGACTTATATTTTGGAATATATATTACTTTTAAATTAAATTTATATTTAAATTTAAGAGTTCGATTATGAGAAAGGGATTTTGGATATATTTATAAGATCCTAAGTTAATAATAATGGATTAGAGATTATGGATAATTTAATTAACTCATAATTAATTTGGAGTATGACTTAATGTTAATTATATTATTTGATCAGAAGATGGTTTATATATGGATATGTTAATTTAATTGGAGTTATATTTTTCCTTTGTTGTGGTTAATTGTCGATATGGGTAGAGTGATGCCCTAGGAGGGATTTTGTCTTCTGGGACTTGAATTATTTTATGGATCTATTCTTGTGCACTTTGGTCTCATATTATGGAGTATTTATAACCATTTTCATGTCTCAATTGGTTCTTGTATGGTTGTGTTACATTAGTTGCTTATGTTGTGTGTTCTCTGAGTCTCCGATCATTATGTTATTTAACCAAGAAAAGGTGATGACCACTTTTGTCTTGAGTCCTAATTATCTTGGTCACCTTGTTTCTACTATTATGGTGGTTCTTTGTTTTGAATGCTTAGCTTATGGATTAAGCTATTCCATGTTTGGAGATGGGTTCTTGTGATGTTTTGATGATCATTGATTTTGTGATGTGATACATGAATTTACATTGTTCTGTTGAGATGTTTAGTATGGGATGGACAGTTTGGATCCTTGTATAGGATGATATGTTATTTGTTATGCTCTAGCATTTTCCTTGGTGATTATCTTAATTTATGTTTTATGAGAAGTCCTCATGGTTTTGGTTTTTGCTTTCTTTTGGTTCTTTTGGTTGGAGCATTAGGGTAGATTATCTAGCTGTGTAGTAGGGGTGACTTGCAATAAGTGCAAGGGCCCACAAGTGGCAGCTAAGATCGCTTATTGTAAGTTTTCTTAATAAAGTGATAATATAATACATAATTGGAGGGTTTTAAATGAATTAATAAGATATGGTACCTCACCCATGCTTGAACGCTTATATAGGCTAAGATGGAGGATTAGATGATGCTTGTCGCCCTGCGAGGTATGGTTTTGGCATAGTTAATGGCTTCGTTGATGAACTATAACTGATTTAATGTTGAAGATGATAAGTTGGTGATCACCGAGCTGCAAAAGTGAATGCAAGATGTTAAATAAATTAATGTATTATATTTTCATTGGTGTCAACTTGATATGGTTTGATTGGTCATATACATATTGTCATAAAATTGAAGAGTTGAAGAGAAGAAGTTTATGTGGTCGGTAAAACAAAAAAGTTCTATATACACCGAGTGACAACAAACAACGATGAAAAGTGCACACCCACAGATAGTGAACACCGAGCAGTTCACATTGTATACTGAGCACCGTAGTAACCGAGCAAGTGGTTACCAAATAAGAGCTATTTATCGAGCATAACTGAAGTTGTCACCCAGCATAACTGGAGTCAATGACTAAGCTAACTGGAGTTGATGACCTATCAAAACTAAAGATAAAGAATGACAAAAACACTTAGCTGGTAGGAGCTATATTTAGATTGACTGGTTGATTGCTTTATTCTTAACGATGAGTTAAACTAAAGCATGAAAGAGATTTAAAGCATGTTTTATTCACAGTTATCATGGAGAGATTTGCAGAATAAAACTGAAGGATAGATTTACGAATTAAAGCAAGCATGACGTGCTTTACAGATCAAGAAGTGATCTACAAAAAAAGAAGAAGATTGAAAGAATAATCATGTATATAAAGAGAGACAAGTAATACATTATGAAGAAGAGGAATGCTAAGTATATTTTGGTGAAGATAGAATTCTTCATGCAGATTTGATCATACAGGCTGAAGAAAAGAGCCAAGGAATTCTGTAGACACTGAGAAAAAGAGGACAGAGCATTCACCGAGCAGAACAAAGAAGAGAGAAAAGGAACTGGAGAGCATATTGATTACAAAGATATTATTGGACTAACAATAGATTTGAATATCTGCAAGTTAAAGTTGTATTTTGAACAGATCATTTACAGTATCAGTTTAACCATTGATTCAGAAAATCTCTTAACCGAGTGGCATTTATCCATCCTTATTGTATTGAGATACTCAAGAGTATCAAAAGGTTTTCTTGTTGACAACATAGTGAATTCTAGGTCAAAATACAAATGTTATTTTTGAATCCTCTAACAAGGTTGCACTTAACAGTGTGTTTGTAACCTTTAACAGGGTTGGCTCTTCATCGAGCTCACTTCAGAAGAGTGAAAATTTTGGGTTACCGTCCCAAGTGGTTTTTCCCTTAATAGGGTTTCCATGTTAAAATATATGTGTCAAATGTGTATATGGTTCATTGATTTGATATTTTTCTTTACACATTACTAAAACAAGATTAGTCTGTAAACACTAAGTTTGATTGTTTTTAATCGGTAAAGTCTAGAAAAGATAAACAGTATATCTTACCGAGCAGTATATATTTGTTAAAGTTATTTAAGGCATACATCTTGAAGGACTGGAAGATAACTAGAGGATATTATATTTGAGATATAATTTTTGGTTGGATTATTGGAATTATTTTTAAGGCCACTGATTCACCCCCCCCTTTGAGTTATTCTAGCATTCGTATGTTTGAGGATTTATTGATACCATATATGGTCACTTAAGTGTCAGGGTCCAGAGAGACTACCAAGACGAGACTTAAGGGTTAGACGTATATGATGACACCTTCCTATACACAGTCTAGGTTTCCTACATGTGTCGGTTTCCCTTGAGTTATAGAGCTATTAGGATCCCCTTGATTAGTTGTCACTGCCTTCTTTGGTTCTATTATCCAAGTGGGGCATGTTGTTATCTCCCCAGCATAGTGGGAGTGGACCTTTGGTTCCATGAGGTTAGGTGGTAGTGATTCTTATTACCATTGAGATCTGTCATTCATGACTTTAGCTTGGATGAACATTGATGATGTTGTACCTTCTTGTTCTTCATTTTTGGAGACTTTATTTAATATTTCTTATCTTGTATTTTGTATCATTGTATCAGTTGTGACATTCTTGGATTGTTGTATTGTAATTCATACTTGGTTTTACCACATACCCTGCAACTTATGCAATGGATGTTTGTTCATTATGATATCAGTTGTATCAAGGTTTCGTTTATGGGATGATGTTATTGTTATTCATTTGTATTATATGAAGATGTTGTATTGTTTAATTGCTTTTAGTAGATTAGTTAACTTATGTAATTCTACGTCATGGAACCCTCGGGATTTGTAATATGTAAATGAGTTACATTTATGAGTATGTATTATTTTATGTTATATTGCTTCCGCATTGTTATTCCTTTTCAATTGTAACTCGTTAAAAAAAATTGTTTTGCAAACTTAGCAACATGTTTTAGGTTAATCTCTCTTGTGTTCCCTGGCGGGGCATTACACTTGGTATCAGAGCCTGAGTTTCTACAATGGGAACTCTGGGATTTTGTATGCCCACTAGGTGTTTAGTTTTTAGCCATTGTAACTCATAATCTGTAGGTAACAATTTGCAAGTTGTTTAGTTTATTGTGTTTGATGCATCTTACCTTAGTAACTATCTATTTTGTTTGGGTACATTCTCTAACGTGTCTAGGATGTTGTATTCTTAGGTTTTGTGAAGCTCGTGAAGCGGTTACTCCCTTGAATGTGATTGATACTAGTCACTTTGTTATGTGAAATGATTTATGAATCTTTATTTTAGTTATTGATGATTCGTTTGTGTTGTGTTTGGGCTAGCATTAATTTTTTTTTAAAACTTTCTTATGCTGGGATTAGTCATCTGATTCTCTTTTTGCTATCTATTTTGTGGCATTGGTCACACTTGATTTATTGTTGATAGTGCTCACTTTTATGATTTAATGTTGTTTTGATTATTCCCTCGCTTCAAATTTTTCTTTCTGTGTTGTGATGAATATTCTAAATGTTTGATACTGCTAGCTCAGTTTTGTGAAAAGTGTTGTTTCTATCATGTTTGTTATGGACCTCTGATAGTATGTGTAAGGGAGGATATTACAGAGAATGGTACTAGGGTGTTTTATCATAGTAGGCCAATTGGGTTAAGGACCTAAGGCCCCATTTGAATTATGCATTGTATTCATAAGACAACCACTGCAACACCTTTATGTAAACTGTTGAGCGTTATTTTTACACAAGCCAACTTGCTAGGATCTTGAGATTCGATTTCCTCTCTTGAAAGAATAACAAAGTTATTCCCAAGGTTCTTCGGGGTTGGATCACAACCTGCTTGGTTACTCAGTTGAAGATAAATGTGAATGTTCACGAGGAGGCCTTTGCTAGTACGTTCAAGACATTAAACTGCAAAATGATCTTTAGTACTATTTTTTGGTATTTTCTGCTTTAACAAGATTAGCATTTGAAATAAAAATGCAATTTTGTATTTTTTGAGGTGATTACTTTTAGATTGAGATAGAATTCAAAGGATCAAGGTAGCAAGAGATGAATTAATTACTAAAACTAAATCCTACGTACATAAACTGTTGTAGACCCTTCCTTGCGATTTGAATGGTGGGGAGATTTGGAACGAACCTAACAGATACAAATCAGACAAATTCACAATTCAATACCCAATGGATGCAAGCATTTGGAGAGAAGGTGAATTCACTCATGCAAGATATTCAAAACCCATCAAATCATGGAGCCACCAAGATGTGCGCACCCACAAGACTGATTTATCGTTAAGCCCAATAGATGATCCCTTCCATGCATTTGTCACAGCAAGGTAGATAGACAACAACAAACTCCAACTAATGTAAACGCAAATTTGAAACACAACAAACAAGAGGCTCTTTGAAAGTAACGAATAATGCATACACACAATTCACCAATTCACATAGATGGAAACAATTTACACACCACAAATGAAGCACAAAATGTAGATCTTTATTGTATTAAGAATTCCACCCTATTACATTGATTTGATTACAATATATAGAGTTTTTGATCTACCATCTCTGAATGCCAAATTTAGGGCATCAGAGAGTCTAAACTTATGAAAATAAACTAAAACTAAAGCTTAGCTAAAAATAAACTATTTCTAACTAACACTAAATAGCTTGCATGGATTTGAAATCCATTTACAATTAGTTTGTCCATGCAAGATGGATCAAACTCACTGAGAAAGAAAGAAAGAAAAAAAAAGATAGGGTTTCTTCTGTGAACTGGGGTCTTCTTCTTGTCTCTTGGAGTTATTTCTTGGAATCTTCATCTCGAGGGTCTTCCTGCATTGGGAACTGATAGGGGACCCTTATTCCTCCCAAAACAAACTCAAGTTAACCCTCAATCTGATCTGGAGTTCAACTAGCATGCAAAAAGATGATCTCACTGGAAGCACTCAGATTTTTGGCCCCCGACCTCTACTCTGAAGTTTTTAGTATCCAAAAATGGCCAAGTGTTGAATTGACTCTTGAGATCTGAAGGTTTTGACCTTTTCAGAGGCTAAAAGGTTGAAAAGGCTGAAAGGCCAAAAAATGAAAAGGTCAAAAAGCCAAAAATACTGGAAGGCCGAAAGGCAAAAAACTGCATTGCTTGATGAGGCCGAAAGGCTGAAAGGCCAAAAGCTTGCCTTAGGAGCATTTCACTAAGTGTTGAAAATTCCTTTTTCCAAAAAATTTCAAGGGTCCAAGGAGTCAGTTTGGGAATATTTCTGGGTGTGCAGCCCAGAGCCTCTATATGATCTCCTAAAATTATTCATAGTTTATGTCCTTCCTTTTTACCTTATTAAATTTTAGTTCATGCTTCCCTTTGAATATTGTCAGTTCAGAAGCGAAGAACTGGATCTCTTCTTCATGTTCCATCATTCTTAACATTTCTTCTCTTGAATAGAACATCTATTGTAGGAAATTCTTGGTACTAATGCCTTCCATAATGTCTTTGAATTGTTGGACCACTTCTTTTGATGGCTATAAGATGTGTTTATCTTCATCTCGGTACAAGTTGAGGCCAATCCCTGTGAAGAAAACATCAATTTCTTCTACTCATTCCAAGACCTCCTTTTGTTTCTCTAAGATGGAGGCTTGACATTTCTTATAGACCTTAATAAATTTGGCCATCTGTTTAGTCCAAGCCTCGAAGTTATCGAGCTCTACACCTTCATATACTTTCACCAATATTTGGAAATGTTTTTTCCTGATTATTTCAAGGTCTTGGGAGGCAGCTTTCCATTTGTCTATCTCAGAGTTTAGGCCACCTTCATCCTCCATTAGGTTTATCAAATTTGTAGCTTCAACCAAAATGACCCTGTAGGGCTTGAATACCCGTTTGATGGCCTCTTCCCCGTACTGCTCAAAATATCCTTTCCAATCTACACTCGCTTGGATAAAGGATGGTGTCAATCCTGCCGGCAAGTCTGGGGTGTTCCTCTTCTCTAACAATGCTTATAGTGAGGCCTCTGGACAACTTGGGTCAATAGGACCAACCATCTTGTGAATGAACTTCTTCAAAGCTTCATTCTATTTCATCAGGGACTTTATGGTCTCCTCATCCTTACTCATGAACCCTAAGGCATGTTGAAGCCCTAAGGCTACCAGTGTCTTGCTCCCTTCCTTGGTGGGCTCTCCCAAATCTACCTCCTCAAACGTGTAGTCTTCTAGAGTGGCTTGTGTTTGAGAGGTGCTAGCAGAAGGAACTGCAACCTGTGCCTTCCAGTGCCCCGTAGTATCTTGGGTAACATAGGACATTGTCCGCGCTGGTAATATGACCCATGTTTGATAGAAAACTTGCCCTAAAGAAGTCATATTTACATCTTCCCCCTCATCTTCATCTGTGTAAGTTATTTTCCTTAACTGAATTTATTTAGTGAACATGTAGGTTTACTAGATGTGGTGACTGGCTCATATGGGGCAACATGAAGGACAAAATCTAGGTTTTGGGGCCTTGGGTTTACTTCCTTATTTGAGGTCACTTCCTTATCTGACCCTTCTTCCTATTCCTTATTCTATTTATCCTCATTCATTCCTTCCTCTTATCCTCCTTCTTCCCTTCCCTCTTCTGCTACCTTATGCTTCCTTTCCTTTTCATGGTCTTCATCTCCTGAGGATCTAGCCAACACTTCAGTATTAAGACCTATCATGACTTTCAATGAGGTTTCAAAAGGTAACATGGCTTCTACACTTACTGATCCTTCAGGGGTTGGGACGAAGAAAGTAAAATAGATTGATTATGGTTGAGTAGGTGTAAGGAGAGTTGGAATGGGAAATGGGAGAATAGTAGTTGGAGGCAGAGTCGGTGTTGGAGTTGGGAGGAATGGTGGTGGAGTAGGAATTGGAGGTGGAAGAGTAGTTGGTGGAGTAGGAATGTGAGGTGGAGGAGTAGCAATGAGGGTCTCTTCTGTGGCCTTATCCCCTGTTACATCTTGGGTGACTGAGGGATCTTGATTTCTAGGCCCTTGATTTGTTTTAGAGCTCGCTTCCATGATAGGTACGTCAGGCACTGGATTAGTGAATTGAGCAGGTGGTGGAGTGAGGGTTACCTGTGGCTGAAAGAGAGATGGACCTCCTATTTCATACTCTATTGCATAACCTGGTGTATCTTGGCCTTGGTTCAAAAATACTTCTATACCTTTGAAGTCAGACATCTAGAACTCATATGATCCTATAGCATCCAGGGGATTATCTTGCTCTTTGGGATCTTCCTGGTGTTTCCTGCTAGTCTCCTTCTCTTTCCTCTTCTGAGATCTTGTCCTTTTAACTAGAGGTACCTCTTCTTATTCCTCTTCTTTTGGATCTTCTTGTACAGTTTCTAATTACGAAGACACAAAAGTTCTCTTCCTTTTGTATGTTTTCTTACCCTTTTCAGTGGTAGGAGGAGATTGTCCAGAAGTCGATGGCCCTTCATTTGGTGAAGCCTATGCTACCCCCGCTGGAGGATCTATCTGCCTAGTCATTCTAGTCTTGGGATCCTTATGCCTTGGGTTTGACCCATACTCTACTGCACGCTTTTGGCCATACACCATGTTTGGCTTTTGTGGTGGTGCCTTCTTGTATTGTGGCACTGTATTTTTCTCCCCACGCTGTTTATCCACTTTCTTGGGTGGATCCATTAGGGTTTTTACTGGGATTGGATCCATTTTATAAGGCCTTCCTATCCAATTTTTTGTTGTTATAAGTACATGTCTAGCCTGTAACTCAATGTCATCATTCTCATCTTTATCCACTTCGGCATTCATGATGGGCATATCATATATTTTATCCACAGTGTAGATGGCCTCTAATACCCTGTCTGAATCCTTCTCCCAAACCTTTAGAGGAATTGGGATCTTCAATATGTGTTGTGCAAGGGTGAGGGACATCCTATAATAATCCTAGATCCTGACCTCATGATCATCCATACAATTGATCCAATAGTCTTCCAGATGTGGTTCATGGATATAGAACCTGTCGATGATGTGGCTGTATGTTCCTATCAGGTCGAACCTTGGCCAAACTATTTTATAGAGCTGTAGTGGGCATTCATCCCATTCAAAGGCCAAGCATTTGCAGACCTTCATATCTTGTAAGGTGTATGGGCCCAGAGAAATAGGGAAGTCCCAACAATGTTTCTTTTTATGCTTGAAATGTTCATAGGCATCAGCAAGCTGTGTGGCCATTTCTAGGGTGACAACCCAATCAGATAGCTATTAGGGAAAATTATTAGGTCTCAAGGTAGAGCCTGCCACTCGAATGTAAGTGAATGTCTTGTACTGTATATAGTAAGCCCCAATGGACCTCACCTTAGCGACTGCTTCCTCTGACATCCTCTTGCAAAATCACCTTCAATGGATCAGATGATTGCGAAGGTGAAGGTGTCATTAACTATCCTATAGTCTAGGCTGTCTTCTAACATGTTTGCCTTTTTCTGTAACTTGGGTACACAATGTGAGGCCATACATTGGGATAATTGATGTTTCCCCTCCTGGTGACTCTCGGGTAGTTTTCTCATGGTTCCAATAAGTATACCACATAGGTACTCATATAGAACTTAGGGTTGTGTTTTATTGCCACCAGTTGTTCATCCAACCTGTCACTGATGATGGTTCCCCAATTGAACCTAGACTTATGACCCCTAATTTTCTCTATTAAGAGAATCATCCAATTTTCTAGTTGGAAGGTCTGCGGTAATCCATATACCCAGCTTAATAATGTCAGGGCCGCCTGAATATCATCTTTCATGTACCCCCTCCTGAGGTCTATCTTGCCCAGCTTGTTTTTGGGGAGAGGTTGCTCAAGGTAATTCTTATTGACTATGTCATATACCTCTTCCCCTTTGTTGTTGAATCAATTGTTTCCCTTTTCTATGAAGAAGTCATAGAACTTGTCTATGCCTTTGTGGAGGTGGAAGACCTCTTCTATGAAGTCTGGCCTGATATCTAGTACCACTTGTCCCTCTATATTCTGGACCACCTTTTTATTTGATTCATAATGGTTTGCTAAAGTCATGATTAGTTCAGATGATGTGACAGCCACTAGGTGGGCAGCCACGTTGACTAATCCTGACAAGACTAGTGAGGTACAGTCTTTGGATCTTCTAGCCGGTTGGGAACACCTCGTCAGGAGCTAGTCCCAATCTACATTCCCGATATTAGTATCGGTGATCTCAATGTGTTTGCTGCTAACCTTGGAAGGGGGAGTGTTCCCCTTGTACAAGTACTTCATGGGTGATGCAGTCTTTTTCTCAGGCATTCCCGCAAAGAGATGTGCAAGTATCAGTATTTTATTTGCAGAAAGAAATGACAAATCTAGAAAAAGAGGAGTACAAATCTCTAAGTAGCCAGAAATACAGGTTTTTGCACTTTCGGCCCTTTCAGGGTTTTAGGTGTAGAAAACTGGTTCAGAGTCCAAAAAGGCCAAAAGTGCAAAAGAGCAGTCATTTGATGAAACAGAACCTGTCGGCCTTTCGGTGTGTGAAATTTTGAAAAGATACTTTGGACGCTGAAAATGCGAAATGGATCTTGGACTCTGAAGGTCCGAAACCCTGAAAGATCTGACATCATCCTCAGAGATTCAGACTTGTCACTATTTTGAACGTCTCAAAGGTTCAAAATGCTGAAAAGGCTGACTCTCTGAGGATCACTTAGAGGATGGACATGACCTTGTTTTCGGCCTTTTGGAGGCCAAAAAACCTGTGACAAAGGTCGCGATCGAAAACAAAAACCCTAAGTAGAGAAAAAGACTCAAAAAGACTAGGCCTGACTTGACAAGGAGGGACTTCCCCCACAAAGATAAGGGTGCAAAAATCCGTAAAAGACTTTTGGGAGGGGGGAGTCAGCGTACCCTGGGCTGGACAGGCACCAGGTGTGAAACCCTCAACCCAGACAACAACAAAGAACAAAAAAGAAACCACTTGAATGGTGAGGAAGAAACCTACCTCTCAATATCTAAGAGTGAAGGATGGAGACACAAGGAGGAGAAGAAGCAGAGTGGTCAACCATGGGGAGCGAGGATGATGCTTTAAGAACCGCTACTCAGAAGATGTCAGAGACAAGAAACAAAGAAAAGTGAACCAAAATAGGGCCTCTCACCTTTTTATAACCTATAGGGGACGTCAGCCTTTTTGGTGTTTCAGCGTCCGAAATGCCAAAAGCCTGAAGGTGGATGCCTTTCATCCTTTCGGTGTTTTTGGAGGCCAAAACACTGAAAGGGACGATCTTCATCCTTTCGCCCATTTTGGTCTTTTGGAGGATGTGGTCCTCCGAAAGGCCGAAAGGGCAAAAAGGTTGAAGAAGGTGCCTGCTTTGTTCAACAGGATGTTAATGAGGCTGATTTGCGAGGGA
>MU226185.1:2025387-2044190 GCA_018584345.1 Thuja plicata | reverse complement strand
AAGCCTAATTTTAGGGGGTGTATGTAGTGCCCACCCATAATTTACTTTCAATAATGATGCCAAAATAATTTGGTTATTTTCATGATGATTATGCATATGTTAGGATGATTTTACTCACCCCATACTTGCATGTGTATAGTTGGCATATATCTTTTACACTACTGTGTGACGTGTTTATCTTGAAAAAATTATTGATGTGTCTAATATGGTAGAGGACGGAGATGTAGTTACTTGCATTGCAAGATCCACATGTACGACCGATCCCTATCATTGTCTATTATATATACATTTTGTACATACTTTACTTTGTGATGCAGGTTTGTAGGTACCGGGCATTGACTGCCCTGGATTGTCAGGATGAGCGTGCCTTATCGCAATATCTCAATGGTAAGAGAGGAGAGATAACAGACAGGTCCAAATCCCAACTTAAGCCATTATTGTCCTAAAATAGTGGACAAGTATCTTATTTTCTACCTTCCAAATTTGTCAAGGTGACGTCATTTGGGAACCCTTCTTTTGTGCTTTTTTACAATATTTTTGGGTTCAATTAGTTTTGTCGTCATGTTGTCTTGTCATGTGATTGATGTGATTTCTGTGTTAGATGGTTGAGTGAGTTATTAGATTAATTATGTAATTAATAATTAAATCTTATTAAATATAGAAATATTAAATATGATATTATTTAATTAATAAAAATTAATTAAATACATGTGTTAATTTAAAAGACTTAATTAAAAAGTATAATTTTGGGAATAGAGGATTTAATTCATTATTAAATCCAAAATTGAGATTTAAAAGCATAATTAATGAATGGATATTTTATTATCAATTTGCATATTATTAACATGCTAAAAATATTATTTATTAATTAAATAATATTATGCAATTAAAATTTGCACATTCTTTTATTAAAATTAAAATGTAAATTTAAAGTAAAAAGTCGAGTTAATTGGCTAAATTGAAAAAGTGCATGTAATTATCAATTATTAAATAAATTAATTCTTTTTACTCAATTTTAAGTTGAGTTTTGTTTTTCTGATTTTCTTATTTGAGTTTTCAGTTGAGTTTGCTTTTAGGGTTGCATGAGCTTTGGAAACCCTGGGTTGAGTAGGTTTTATTTATCAGGTTTCTTTTGGCCATGATTGCACACACAGGTTGCACAGATTTTTACGATTTTTGGCTTGTTCTTCGTGGCTTCTGTCAACTCATGGTTTGAGGTAGGGTTGAATCCTTGATTTTAGTACTCAGATCCCCGTCTTCTATGCGTCAGAGATACTGAAATCCCTTGTGTGAAATTTCTTGTCTGCTTCGTGTTTGTCAATCTTAGAATATGGTTATTGCTATTATTTTGTGGTTATGTTTTCTTGTTTGTATGCCAAATCTGTAAACCTCAATGTTCAATTTAGAGGAAACTATGTTTAGGAGAATTTGTTAAAACCCTAGGCTCTCTTTAACGAAATTCAGGCAAACATTAGAAAACTTGAAATTAATTCAATTAGGGTTTGATTAAAAACTCTGTTAAAACCCTCGATATTAAGCCATTCAATTTTGAAAGAAATTGCTTTTTTGAATATTTGGTTAAAATCTATATTTTAGAAATAAAAATATTTGTTTTATAGAAATATTTAAAAGTATATCTTATTGAGAAGATTAAAATGAAAATTATTTAAAGAAAAATAAATAAATAGTATTTATTTATTTGGGGAGAAAGTTATTAAAAAAAAAAAAAAACAACAGTTGGGGCCACGTAACCCCATTACTAAGATTTACTTTTATTATTTATTTTAAATAAAGGTTAAGTTGAAAATGGGTTTTGTCTGTCGTATTTATTATTTATTTAAAATTTGATTAGATTAATTAGTTTAAAATTTATTTTTATATTAGTTTATTTATAAATGTTTATAGTTAATATTTATTGATTGTTAATGTAGATTAATTTACATTATTTGAATTATAAATTAATTTAGTTAAAAGTTTTATTTTTAAATTATATTTGATTAATGTTTTTTTAATTAAGTATAATCTTTAGGTTATAACATAAATCGTTAAGGACTTATATTTTGAAAATATATAACTTTTAAATTAAATTTAAATTTAAATTTAAGAGTTCGATAATAAGAAAGGGATTTGGAATATATTTATAAGATCCTAAGTTTATAATAATGGATTGTGGATTATGGATAATTTAATTAACTCATAATTAATTTGGGGTATGACTTAATGTTAATTATATTATTTGATTAGAAGATAGTTTATATATGGATATGTTATTTTAATTGGAGTTTTCTTTTCTTTGTTGTGGCTAATTGTCGATATGGGTAGAGTGATGCCCTAGGAGGGATTTTGTCTTTTGGGACTTGAATTATTTTATGGATCTATTCTTGTGCACTTTGGGTTCATATTATGGAGTATTTACAATTATTTTCATGTCTCAATTGGTTTTTGTATGGTTGTGTTACATCATTTGCTTATGTTGTGTGTTCTTTGAGTCTCTGATCATTATGTTATTTAACCACGAAAAGGTGATGACCACTTTTGTGTTGAGTCCTAATTATCTTAGTCACCTTGTTTCTATTGTTATGGTGGTTCTATTTTCAAAATGCTTATCTTGTGTATTAAGTTACTCCATGTTTAAAGATGGGTTCTTGTGATGTTTTGATGATCATTGATCTTGTGATGTGATACGTGAATTTACATTGTTATGTTGAGATGTCAAGTATGAGATGGACGGTTTTGATCCTTATATAGGATGATATGTTATTTGTTATGCTCCAACATTTTCCTTGGTGATTATCTTAATTTATGTTTTATAAGAAGTCCTCATGGTTTTGGTTTTTTCTTTCTTTTGGTTCTTTTGGTTGGAGCATTAGGGTAGATTATGTAGTTGTGTAGTAGGGGTGGCTTGCAATAAGTGCAAGGGTCCACAAGTGGCAGCCAAGATCACTTATTGTAAGTTTTATTAATCAAGTGATAACATAAGACATAATTGGAGGGTTTTAAATGAATTAATAAGATATGGTACCTCACCCATGCTTGAGTGCTTGTATAGGCTAAGATGGAGGATGAGATGATTCTTTCCACCCTGCAAGGTTTGGTTATGACATAGTTAATGGCTTGGTATGTTTGATGAGTAATTGATATCATATATGGTCACTTAAGTGTCAGGGTCCAGAGAGACTACTAGGATGGGACTTAAGGGTTAGACGTATATGATGACACCTTCCTATACACAGTCTAGGTTTCCTGCATGTGTCAGTGTCCCTTGAGTTAGAGAGCTATCAAGATCCCATTGCTTAGTTGTCACTACCTTCTTTGGTTATGTTATTTGAGTGGGGCTTGTTTTTATCTCCTCAGCATGGTGGGAGTGGACCTTTGGTTCCACGAGGTCAGGTGGTAGTGATTCTTATTACCATTGAGATCTGATGTTCATGAGTTTAGCTTGGATGATCCTTGATGTTGTTGTACCTTCTTGTTCTTCATTGTTGGAGACTTTATTTTATCTTTCTTATCTTGTATTTTGTATCATTGTATCAATTGTGACTTCCTTGGATTATTGTATTGTACTTCATACTTGGTTTTACCACATACCCTACAACTTGTGCAGTGGATGTTGGTTCATTATGATATCAGTTATATCTAGGTTTAATTTATGGGATGATGTTATTGTTATTCATTTGTATAATATGAAGATGTTATATTGTTTAATTGCTTTTAGTAGATTAGTTAACTTACGTAATTCTACGTTATGGAACCCTCAGAATTTTTAATGTGTAAATGAGTTACATTTATGAGTATGTATTGTCTTATGTTATATTGCTTCTGAATTGTTATTCCTTTTTAATTGTAACTCGTTAAAAAAAAATTGTTCTGTAAACTTAGTAACATGTTTCAGGTTAATCTCTCTTGCGTTCCCTGGCGAGGCATTACAATATAACTGTCTAATATGTCGAAAGGACTGATATCACCATAACTCGTAATAAATCTATCAATTCTCTTCATCATTGGAATGAGTGACATTAAATCCCACATTCCCACGGGTACAATCAAGTCTTAAGATGGTGTTGGCATCATTACTAAATTCTATCTCACCATACCACCTGATGGGTGAATCAAATTTTACTCCAACATTGGCTAACTAGTCAGCCATAGTATTTATTTCCCTATAGTCGTGGGAAATAAGAATTTTATTAGAGGAATTTGCAATATCCAAGGATAAGGATATTAAGTTACTAATAGTCCATGAAGGGTAAAAAAGACTCATAAGGCATCTAATGATATTGTTAGAGTCCCCCTCAATCCAGACACTAGAAGTGTTCAACTTCTTGGCAAGCTTCAAAACCTGGTAATCTCCCATAGCCTTAGCAAGGTGGTTGTTTTGTATTCCTAATGGGTGCAAATGACATTTTTTGTTGAAAATAATAATTCTATTATTTATTTTTACTTAACTCTATCACATTTCTATTTTTTACTCCACTTGTAAATGACATATTGTGTTTAAAATAAATATTTCCAATATTTATTTTCACTTAACTCTATCTTATTTCTATTTCCTTATTCACTTGGAAATGCAATTTCTAATTTTTCATCACTTAACTTGTCCTCTCATTTAATCCTAACCCTCAATTGAACTTTGATCTCATCTTCCAATTTGAGTTCCAAACATCTATAAATTGAGCTCAATTTGTCTCATTTCTCATTCTTAGAACCACATTTCGAGTTTTCTTGTTGTTGTTTTTCTTTCATGAATTAGACTAACTTGTCACATGGGAGACACATATCAATTTTAGAAGAAGAAAGAAAAACATTGGAGCATCTTGAGGAAGTGTTTGTTGAATTTATTTCAATCTTTTATGCACTTTTTCTTTATAGCTTTAATGTTAGGTTAGGATGTTATATTGTATGCATTTAGGGTTTTGTGGTTGCTCTAGCATGCAATGGTTCTGATCTCCTCCCTACACATACAATTAAAAATACTAGAGCTCAAATTCACAGACTTGTTGCATGATATATCTTTCTTCCTAATATTCTCTATAGAAGATGTTAAAGTGGTCTTCTCCTTCTTGACTCACTAAATTAGAGATCTCTAATGCCCTTAAGGAATCACATTTAGGAGCTTTTGGGAGTCATTTTGGTGGTAAATGTTTGGTTCAAAATTTTATTTGTACAAGTTACCATAATCAAACTATAGAAGAGGATTCATTTTCCTTTGTCAAAAGTGCCACTAGTGTCAACAAACATAACAATTGTATTCATGTTATCACATAGGAACTTCTAGCTTGTCTTTTCCCTTGGCATTTTACCTTGTGGAGTTTGGATCTTATTGGATAAATTTCTCCTCCTTCTCAAGGACATATGTTCATTATGACCACTGAAGATTACTTTGCAAAGTGAGCTGAATTCATTCCTATTTGATCTATGACTACTGAATTGATTTCCCAATTCATCCTTGATAATAATATTTCTTGATTTGATTTTCCTTTCTCTTTGATTTCTAATAATGGTAACCTGAATTTTTTTTAAAAAAGAAAGATGTGAATTTCCTTGAGAAATATCAAATTTGACATCGTTTCTCTAATCCTTACTATCTTTAATTAAATAGTAAAGTTGAAGCTTTTAATAAAATGATTGAGTGAATAATTCATAAAATTGTTAATAAACATTATGGGGATTGACATACCCAATTGTCTTACACTTTGTGAGCATATAGAACTAGTGTTTGTATAGCTACGAATATAGCTACAAGTATAGCTATGACTATATGTGTGTGTGTGTGTGTGTGTGTGTGCGCGCGCGCACGTGTGTGTGTGCGTGCGTGTGTGCGTGCGCGCGTGCCTGTGTGTGTGTGTGCCTGTGCATGTGCATTTGCATGTGTATGTGTATGTGTATGTGTATGTGTATGTGTATGTGCACATGTATGTGTATGTGCATGTGTATGTGCATGTGCATGTGCATGTGCATGTGTATGTGTATGTGTATGTGTATGTGTATGTGTATTTTTATGTATGTATATATGTATGTGTGTGTATATATACATATGTGTGTATACATACATATATATACATATATATACATACATACATATATATACATATATATATATATACATACATATATATATATATATATATACACACTTACACTTACACATGCACATACATATACACATACACGTACACGTACACGTACACGTACACGTACACATACACACACACATACATACACATACACACACACACACACACACACATATCTATATATGTATATATATGTGTGTGTGTAGATATATACATATATACTCAGAGCTATACTCGTAGCTATACTCATAGCTATACAAACACTAGTTCTATAGGCTCACAAAGTGTAAGACAATTGAGTATGCCAATCCCCATAATGTTTATTAACAATTTTATGAATTATTCACTCAATTATATTATTAGAAGCTTCACAATGAAGCTTCTAATAATAATTGTTAATAAACATTATTGGGATTGACATACTAAATTGCCTTACACTTTGTGAGCCTATAGAACTAGTGTTTGTATAGCTACGAGTATAGTTACAATTATAACTACAAGTATATATGTGTATATATGTGTATGTATGTATGCATGCTTGCATGCATACATGTATGTGTATGTGTATGTGTATGTGTATGTGCATGTGCATGTGCATGTGCATGTATATGTATGTATGTATGTGTGTGTATACAGACATACATACATACATATATGCACACATATATATACATATGTGTGTGTATTTATGTATGTACACATGTACACACGCACGCGCACACACACACACACACACACATTTATCCTCTGAATTAATCCTAATGCTTCTATTAACTAAGTAGGTATTATTGTCTGTTTAGTTAATTCATTATTATATTCTCTATATTTTAAATCATTGAATCATTTATGTAATTAATTAAATCAAACTATATTTCATTTTATCTATTTAATGAATTCCTAATAAATTTATCCTTTATTTATAGGTCTCTAATCCTATATCCATACCACCTATCCTACTTGCCCTCTTTCACCCCCACCAATTGCACTCACTTACCAAATGTGGGACAAACTTATTTGCTCGTCTCCCTTTTATCCTACACTCATCCCTATATTAGGTTGTGTTTATGAGGAAGGCTATATAACCATTATCCCATCTAAACTCTCTCTCACTATCTCTCGCTTGTAGGGCAATTCAATATCTTTGTACTATTGTTTGATATATATATCATTCTTCAATCAATACGCTCTCCATAGCTTCTTGTGCATAGTGCTCTAAGAGAAAACATCATTTAAACACGAGATCTTGGTAGATAGGAAAGTGATGGAGTGATATTCCATTAAATTTTTATTTATTTTTAAGTTGGTGTTGTTTGCACTTGTGTTTATTAGGAACGACTTCATTTTTGTGATGTTGGAACGATAAGATCTCTAATCTTGTTTTCAATTTTCTACATACACACACACACACACACACACACACACATGTGTGTGTGTATTTATATGATGATACAAGATATATAATAAATGCCACCACTGAGTTGAAATATGGTGTGTAATCATATACATCTCTTCTATCTCTATGGCTGATGATTGTTGGAGCCATTGGGCCAAGGTGGTAGAGGTTGTTGAAGGGGATATCTATGTGATGTTGTCGAACATGAGAAACTCTTAGAGCCATTCCCCCTCAAATCCCCTCGACAATGCCCTTGTATCATGTTGTTTGTATCCTCAAATTGTGGATGACTCCCTAAAGACATTGCTCTATGACTCACCAATGCTCCTGCACCTATTGTAGAGTCTCTAAATCTGCTCACATTTGTGGCATCAGCTCAAACACATTCTCATGTCACCTCAAATATAATACAATACTACTCCATGGTGAATTTCAAGATCCTACTGAGCATGTTATCCCTTGAGTGACGTGTCTAATAAACTTGTGTCATCCCCTTTTATCCATGACAATAAAGTATACAAAAAAATATGATCTAAATCATTATGTATATCAAAATATAAATGGACATATAAAGGGTTAAAATATCATTTAATTTTATTACCCAGTTCTCCCTGTGTCTACTTAGGGTAGACAATGGCAAGTTCCTCAGATGCTCTAGTCTGTAGTGCAGATGGGAAGCATCGTAGAAACACTCCTACTTGATTGTTCAGACTCATGACAACTTGGTATCTATGAGTGTTAGATTGTTAATTTTGATAGATGTAATTAAGAAGATCTTTGGATCGCTATATTGTCATCATCTATACCATCCACCCTCTTCCTTATATACCTAGATGATTGTGGCTGGGTGTGATACTCATGATGATTGTGATCCTACACATGGTACTCATCCTACTCTTGATCCCTGACATGGTCATCATTCTTCTTATAATTGTCATCATCATCCTAATATGACTCTGAATTCTCCTTGTTTACCTCTACGTCTCATCCTGATTCTACCCATGACCTTGGATCTCATGTAGGATGGTCCTCAAAAAATATCGGGGCATGACCAAGTACACTTTTCCAGCTAGCAAAAGATTGCTAAAATTCAACCACATGTCCTCATAAAAAAATGTCATATCATCATATAGCACATGCTCTAGATTGCTGAGAGCCATATCTTATGTTGTGGATCTAGGATAATCTCCGTGCCTGATTACAATATGAGTTTATAGTAGGTAATAGATTTAATGGTAGGAATACAGTGTATTTTCCCAAATTGGCATGTCACTCATGATAATAAAATGACATCACAATGTAATTGTGGTGACCCTATGACAATTTGTACCATTTCATCCAGGATAGCTATGTATGATATCTTGGAATAATTGTAATCGATCTATATACTCCACATGTGATGTTTGTGTTGGGTCTCGATGCTCAATATGAGTCATGATAACATCTCACACTAGAAGTCATAGAATGTGATACACATCTTCAAGAGTTACTATGATATATCATATGGTTAGATGGGATGTACATGTGTCTACATCCTGTCTCTTCAACATAGTCATCAAAGTTGCATCATGATACTCCACATTACACTTCTGGTACCCACCATAATTGAATCTCATTTAGGTGAGCTTGTGTATCAAGTGAGAGAATCCCTATTGAATCCTACAATTATGTGTAAATATGACAATTGGTGTGCTCTTGCATAATAGGAGGCGTGTATAAACAAGAAATTGAATTCTCATCAATTTCATTATTTCATCACCTTGTTTCAATTTTCATGCAACCTACCTTGAATGATATATGAGACCCTATCTTAGGACCATGGTGCTTATGTGGAACCATGAATCCCATGTAGGATAATGGAACTTTGATATGATAATGGAATCCATATGGAAGCATGACTCCTTGAGTGTACCGTAATATCACAAGGGGACCATGGTGCCCAAATAAGAAGGGCCAACACATTGACCTAGTCTAAAGTGAAGAAAATTAGACAAAAAAAAATTGATAACAAACCAAAGTAGTGGATGACCTACCTCATGAGTTGGGTAACCCTTTGCGTCAGAAAGTCTAAATACCACCATCCTAGAGGGTTGTGGCTCTCACTTGCATGGCATAAGTTATCTAATATGGACACCTCTACACTTGAGATAAAATGCAAATAAGAAAAGGTGAATAGTTGTATTTTCACCTTTTAAATGTAAAATTCTTTCTAAACCCCAATTTACTTTGCTTTAGTATTTTCAAATTTGAGCTAGATATCACGATCTAGTTCTCCTCTTTACCAAATGCTCTCTAAAATGACATTTTTTTTTATGGATGATCCTACCAGACACATTTTGTAATTACTTCCTTCTTCACAGTTCATTGTTATTAACATGATACCCTATTTCTACCTTCTAACTAGCAAGTAGAAACATGGGGCATATAGCCACTCTTGAATATCATCACTCTTAGTAAGTATTTAAGGAGATTTTAATTTATACTCACAAAGTGGTCTTGCAGAATACAATTCCTAATGTTGTATTACAGGTACTTGCTACATTGGGGTTTTGTTAAACAAATTTGAGAATATCCCTTTTTAGAATGTTTACTTTTTTTGTACTTTAGCTTGTATATGCACATAGTGTCATAAAATAACTATAATGGTGACTAAATGTACTATTGTAAATTGTACTCTCTTAATTGGTGAGCCTAGTTTCACACCCTCCTAGCACTCATTTTGGCTTTCTAATTCTTGCATGGATTAATTGAAATTATTTTTTATTTAATTGATACTTTATTTAAGAAGATGAGTCATGTTCTATTTCAATGTTAAACACACTCCTCTTTGGGCCTTTTGTTTAGTGCGCCATCTATCTTATTTTAAACTTAAAACTCAAAATGGGTCTCAACTTATTGTTAAGTTTAGATGATTGAGGCCCCAATTTGATCTTGCCCACACTAATATGGATGTTGGATCTGATAAATAGGCCCAATTATCTTTCTATCCCCAAAATTTGAGCACATTCAGAGTGTAGTAATTTTCTAACAAAAATTAGAAAATGGCTCACACTACGAATATTTGACAAAAAATTGCTCATGCTCAGAAAGCAAACAATACAAACTTTGTGTTTCATGCATATTCGAACAAAAAATGCAATCGATTTTCTATCCTAGAAAGCATCATTGATCAACCTATAAGAAATTATGGACCTTTTGCATATAATGGGTCTAGGTTCCCCAAATTTCCGTTGTCTAGCACTAAGAGGAATGAATTTCATCATCCATGTACTGAAGGTTTCTCATCTATGATGGAAGCATGCAGACAATTGAGGAAATAGGGATACCCTAGATCTGATCTTTAGCCTGATACTTTAGATCGCAAGGGTCAAGATCCCCCTCCACCAACAAAGATTGGATCCGGATGGGAATCGGTGAAATCTAGGAAGGCTAGGAGAGCGAAGAGGCAGAATCAGAATTTGAATGAGGTAGGGAAAGTAAGGGATAGGGCACCTCAACTATGGGCAATCCCGCTTACTTCTAATATTCTTATCTTTTATTTAGGAGCCAATAGAGAATCTCTGGATAGGCGAAACCCCCAACCTATTGATGCTCCAGGTAACCCTAGAGTGTTCTCCAATTCAGCGTCATCCAGATGCAATCAGTTTGACTCACGACAAAAAAGGGCAGAGAGTTTTTTTAAACTGACCTCTAATATAGTTAAATCCACTCCAAAAGAACCCCTTCGAAACCCTACACGAAGGTATGCTCCTAGAAACCCCCATAGTGAGGGTTTTTCAAATAAATCTAGGGTTTGAGCAACCTAGTGGAAGCATCAGAACCATGCATCTCAATCTACCAAGGGCTTAAATTTTCCTCCAATCCATCAACAAAAACCATATAACCATTATTCAAAGGAGCGAAATGAAATGATTGTGATTAATATGAATAATAAGTATACTCAAGGAATGCAAGGGTATTGTAAAATCTGTGGTGTTTTTTCTCAACTTGGAATTGAATACCCTATAGAGGAGTTTTCACAGTGGTTCCAAGAAGTCTTGAGAGGCTAGGTAGGTATAATAATCCTCATGGAAAATTTTCTATTTGTTGATTGTTTAGATACATCTCTTATAAATGAATTTTTAAATAGGAAATGCCTAGATTTTAGAGGACAAAGTTTCTTGTTTCTAGATTGATGCCCTAATTTTGACCCATGTAAAGTAGAGAAAATTGATGTTATCAGATGGATTAAGCTACCTAACTTACCCGTTGGACTAATGTGAAGTGTTATTTTAAAAGATATTTATAATCGATTGGGAAAATTTGTAAAGTTGGAGGAAATGTTTTTAGCATACTCAAATGTCAAAAGGGTAGTTAAAATGGATAATGTGATTAAAACCCTCAGAACTATTAACTTAAAGATAAAAGAAGTATCATACATTAACAAGCCAATTTTTTGTAACAATCTTGAGCTGGGTAAGGATAGACCGGAGCCCGTCACTTTTCCTCAGTCCAAACCCTCTATCCCACTACAAGAGGTTAACATTCAATTTAATGAAGAGTTAGGACATGAGGATAATTTCACCCAAGAGCAGACCCTGAGTATGGAAATATCTCTTCCATTAGACACAACCAGCCCAGAAGATGTCACCAAGGGGATTAATGGTGGGCATTATAGAAATTTAGAAATAGTTAGTAATAACTGAGAGGGGGGGTGAATTAGTGGCCTAAAAAATATTCCAATTAATCAACCCAAAAACTTAGTACCACAATATTAAGCCTCTAGTTATCTTCAATCCTACAAGATGAATGCCTTAAAATATACTTATCAAATAGCTACTGCTTGAGGTGCTCTGTTAAACCTTATTCTTAATGTTTACCGAATAGCAGTCTTTCAATTTACCAAATAATAGTAAATAGCTTAGTGTATACCGATCAATCCAGATTAGTTATGTGTAATGCAAAACACTAAAGTAATGACTCATAAACACATTGACACATGGATTGTTAACGTGGAAACCCTGTTAAGGGAAAAAACACTTGGGAGCGGTAACCCAAAATTTTTACTCTTTTGAAGTGAGCTCGGTGAAGAGCCAACCATGTTAAAGGTTATAAACACATTGTTAGGTGTGACCTTGTTAGAGGATTTAAAAGATTAGTTTGTCACTTGATATTGAGCATCTCTATGCTACCTTCTATGACCAAACCCTCATTTGTAAAATGGTATCTGGCATCTCATTCTATCTTCATGATCAAACTTTTTGATACTCCTTGGGATGTACCTCAATATAGAAAGGATCTTTAAATACCACTTGGTTAAGAGACTTTCTGAATCAATGGTTAAACTGAAATAGTATGATCTATTCACATATACAACTTATACTTACAGATTTTTAGATCTATTGTAAGCTCATTAAACCATTCTGATCAATATATATTTTCAATAACTTTGCTCCACTTTTGTTTCTGCTCGGTGATGTTGTGCTCTATTGCTCGGTGTCCACAGAAATCTTTAGCTCTTTCCTCAGCTTGATTGATCAGGAATATATGAAGTTGTTCTTCATTAGTTTCTCTTCAGCATCCTCTTTTTCATTCACTCCCCTTAATTCATAATGAATTAGTTTTTCTCTTTATAGATATGATATCACCACTTCTCTATTCTTGATTTTCTAGATCTTGGCGTGATCCATAATCTTAGCCAATCTTGATTTAAAGCATAACTCTTGTTTTATCTCATAGAAATATACTTGCCAAACGGACAAAACAACTTTAAATCCTTTACTTATCTCTGGCTTATCTTGTCGATGAAACAATGATAATAACCAGTTAAGTCTATTTTTAGCTCTGTCAGCTAGATATTTTGTAATTTCTGAACTCCAGTTAACTTCGGTGTTTTAACTATTTGATAGCTTCGGTCAACACTTCAATTCTCCTTGGGCTACTCCATCGGGGTTGTCTATCCTTCGGGCTTCACTGCAAAGTTCTGCTCGTCGGTTAACACTGTAATTCTGGTTGTCGGTAATGCTTGTGATTCTTCTCTTTGGTAATGCTCATCAGTTTCTTTGCTTGGGCATCACTGTGACCTAACTTTTGGTGATCTATGTTCATCGGGTTCCACTAGCCATCGGTGTTTGAAGTCACTTAGTGAATGCTTGTCTTTTATGCATTACTAAAAGCATAATCTTTTTCTCTCTGATTCTCTGAAGTCTTTGACACTTTTATTATAACAGATTATATTATATCAAGGTTACATTAATGACAATACAATCCATTAACTGATTTAATGTCTTGCATTATCTTTCTACATTTCGATAATCAACTTAACATCTTCAAACATTCAATCAGTTACATGTCATCAGAAACCCCTAATGTCAAAAGAATAGAATCTCAAGACTCAAGGAAGGCTTTGATATAAGTTGACTAGAAATATAAGGAGGAAAGAAGAAACACTCTAACCAAAGTATGTATGATTGAGACAAACCATGAACTCGAGGAAGGTGAATTAGTTAAGGTGTAGGATAGAAGGGATACCTAGGGATTAACTCTAAATAATGAACATCTTTAGGAAGGGAAGACGTTGGGTGTGACACTAATTGATAAGATAAAAGAGAAAACTGACAGAAACACCAGGGGATTCGTAAGAGGAAACCTAGTTGATGAATTGTGTGATGAGGTGCTCGAATAAAATATTGATAGTAACGTAGTATAAATGATTGACATGAATTTTATAAACAGAGAAAAGAAATTGTTAATAGCTGAGATAATAGAACTTGAAGAAGCTGAGAGATCACAAGAAATATTGAGGGAAGAAATGGTGGAACTTGGAGAAAGAGAGATGAATGAAACTAATCCCACTTTAGGGATTGCACTCAGTGATTTTGAAAATGATACACCAGACTATGCTAAGAGCACAAAGAAAAGGGGTAGAAAATCTCTTTTCTAGTTAAGAGAAAAGGGTGTTATGGCAGAGAACAGGCTTAAAATAACATCACTACTGAATGTAGGGAAGGGGAAGTACCTTTCCAAAGAGCCATGAAAATTATATCATGGAATGTTTGGGGCCTCAAAATTTTGCATGTCCAATCTTAAACCTGATACTCTATTAACCCAAGAGACCAAACTGAACAAGGAAGAATTGGATACTTTAAGGAAAAGGTTAGGCATTTGGGAAACAAATGGTGTCTCAGCTAAAGAATCCTCTAGAGGTTTGGTAGTATCTTGGGACCCTAGGTGGACCTCCTTTTCCCTAGGTAGTGATATCATGAATTGGATAAGTTGTACGGTGAGCAACATTAGAACCAATTTACAATTCCCAATAATACATACATAAATACATACATACATATATATATATATATATATATGACCCCATTCAGAATATAGATAAGAGGACAATATGGAGTGAGATTTAAACATTCTTGGAAACTATACCAGATCAGATCTGCATAATTGGAGGCGACTTTAATGTTATCTTATATCCAAAAGAGAAATGAGGGGGCTCCACTAACATGTCAGGAGAAATAATAGATTTTAGAGCATGGGTCATTAAAAATCAGCTAGTTGAAATCAAAATAGATCAGGATTAATTTACATGGAACAACAGAAGGAAAGGTTTCATTAACATTGCATAAAAACTTGATCAGTTTTTATTCAGAGGAAACTAGGCAAAATTCCCCTTCAGTCTTTCGGCAATAATCATACTATACTCGGGATCTTATCACTATCCTATCCAATTATCCATTATTGAGGATTTTCAACCTAGTAGATGCCCCTTCAAATTTGAGAAAATGTGGCTTAAAGATGAGAATATTTTGAAGCTAATTGAGTAGTGGTGGCATGAGGCAAGGGTCAAAGGATCCAAAATGTTTTATTTAGTAACTAAAATTAAACTAATTAAGAACAAAAATTTGTGATGGAATAAAAGCAACTTTGACAATATTTTTGACACTAAATTCAAATTAGAAGAAGAACTAGAGAGCCTCAATAATTATTTCATTGATAAGGGTATGCATGAGGAATCATACCTCAAAGAGAAAAAGCTAAAAATAGAATATGAGGACATTCTGGCTAAAGAGGAGATATTCTGGCACCAAAAGTCTAGGGAAACCTAGTTAGAACCCGGGGATAGAAACACAAAGTTTTTTCACAATATCACTAAACTTTGCAAAAACCTTAACAAAAATTACTAAAATTAAGGATTCTAGTGGCTCTATCACTTAGGGCCCAAGGAATGTAGCTGATTCAACTATAACTTACTTTGAAAAACTCCTAAACAACTAGGAGGGCTCCAATCTAGCTCACCAAAAGTAGATACTTAGCAACATCCCAAGAATCATATAAAGGGAACAAAATAAACTACTCACAACAAAATTCTCTATGAAGGAGATTGAAACAACAGTAAAATAGATGCACCCAGATAAGTCCCTGGGCCCAGACGGGTTCCCTACCTTGTTTTTCCAAAAGTGTTGGAATTTCATAGGGGATAAAGTGGTTGAAGCATTAGAAGGGGTTAGGAACCCTGATAACATTTTAAAGGAGGTTTATAATACTTTCCTTATGTTGATACCAAAGAAATAAAAGGTGGAAATTTTTTATGACCTTTGACCTATTTTTCTATGCAATACAAAATACAAAATACTCACAAGAACTATGGCTAACAGAATTCAGAAAGTCTTACCCAACATTATTAGTGAGGAACAAATTGGATTTTTTCCTGGCAGATCTATCTATAATGGAGTTATAATTGCCCATGAGGCTATACACTCCATTAAGAAAAAAGGTATCCCAGCATGTTAATCAAATTAGACACAAGCAAAGCCTATGACAAGGTTGACTAGTGTTTCCTTTGTAAAGTGCTAGAAGGTTTTGGATTTACAAAACAATGGATTAACTTGATATATGAATGGATTTCTAGCCAAAAGTTTTTAGTTCTGATCGATGAAATGCCTGAATTTTTTTAGCATTTTGAGATGCTTAAGACAGGGAGACCCTCTATTTGCCTTTCTATTTATTATTATGGCAGAAGCATTAGGAAAAACTATCAAAAAAGCTAGGGAAAATGACCACTTACATGGAATAAACATTACAAATGGTATGGATCCTAAAACACAACAATTTGTAGATGACACCATGTTATATGGAATTTGTAAAGTTGAGGAAGCCGGTAAATTTAAATCCATTCTAGATACATACACTAAGGCATCAGGCCAAGAAATTAATAACTCTAAATTTGAAATTTTCCTTTTTAATACTGACCCCAACACTAAAAAGGAAATATGTAGAATATTAAACTTTAAAAAGGGGAATTTCCAAGAAAATAGTTGGGCCTCCCCCTAGATAAGGGGATTAGATAAAAAAAAATTTGGGACAACATAATCTCCAAAATCAAACAAAGAAAAGACTCTTGGAGAGGGAAATGGTTGTCTTCTATAGGGAAAACCACTATGTTTAAATCAATCCTAGCAACCATTCTTATCTACCAATTGTCATGCATACATCCGCCTTTGGAAAAGAGAGGATATCAATAAAGTGTTATGAAACTTCTTTTGCCAAGGATTTGAAGACAAGAAGAGGCCATCTTTGATTGCTTGGGATATTATATATATACCAAAGGAAGAAGGAGGTCTAGGCTTGAAAAACATAAGAGAACAAAGTAAATCATCAGGAGCCAAGTTAATATGGAGAATGTAAAATAACCCAAACTTAAAATGGGTCAAAATCATCATAAAGAAATACCTAAGAGGCTTATAACCAATGGAACTATTTCAAACTGCCAACCCCCCAAGGGGATCCAGAAATTGGAACTTTATGATGGATTGTAGAAAAATCATAAGGGAGAAATTAACATAAAACTTGGGAGATGGTGGATATCCCTTATTTTGGGATGACTCCTGGGGCAGATATGAAATGATTGGAGGGATGAACAATTTTTATATCTTGAAGGGTATCTTGGAAACTATGTCAGAGAAACATGTCAAAGACTATATAAAATCCCCACACAATGATATTATTTGGCTAGAAATGGAAAACATTAGACAACATCAATATCCCAGAGAGTGAAAAACAAAATCTTTGTAAGATCCTTCAAAACAGAAGCATTACATTAAGAAATGGTAAGGATAGGCTAGTATGGGATGACTCCAATTCAGGGGAATATAACATTAAGGATGAGTATAAGCTACTAATTAAGAAACAACTTAGACCAAAAACTAACCTTCCTCTAAATCTATGTTGGGACAAAAACTGACTGCTCAAAACAGGTCTCTCTGCCTGGATTTCCCTACAAAGGAAAATACTCACTGTAGATAGATTTACTAAGATGGGCTATGAGGGGCGTAGTAGGTGTCCCCTTTATGAGAAGGAACATGAAACTGCATATCACATCTTACTCAATTGTGAATTCTCTAATGAATTTTGGTGATGGTTATGTAGGGGGATGGACTAGATTTTAGCTTTTCCCAATAACATATTAGGCCTCTTCCAAGCTTGGCCTAACACAAACAAAAGTAGCATTTACAATATGATATGAAAAATTATTCCTTCCATAATGATATGGAAATTATGGAAGGAAAGGAACAAAAGGCTATTTAAAGACAAGAAAATGACTAAGGATCAATTGACAAATAAAATAAATGTGCTCATTGTTGAGACAGTTAATATAAAATCCTAAATCAACCTAGAACGGAAGCCACTATGACATATTGGGATGAAAATATGTGCAGTAGATGGCTGGGATTAAAAATCCCCACCTTTGTAGGACCTGGTAACTATGATAAAACTAAGAAAATGCAAGAATATATGTGGAATCCTCCCAAAAGAGGATTGTTTAAACTAAACTTTGACAGGGCATCTAGGGTAAACCCGGGCACTGTGGGATTAGGTTATGTTATTCACAACTAGGAAGATAATGAAATTACATCCATGTTGAAGCCTTTAGGCATTACCTCAAACAATAATGAAAAAAACCCGGCTTTGATTGAAGGTTTTAAAATATGCAAAGAACTAAAAATCAACCAATTGGAAGTTGAGGGTGACTCATCCATCATTAGTAATGCCCTAATAAAAGGGTGTATGCCTAATTGGAAACTAAATTACTTATTGACAATTGCTCTTAGCCTACTACTTCTTTCACCAAATGCACCTTTAATCACATTTTCCATGAAGGAAATAAAAAAGTAGGCAAGCTTGCTAACAAAAGAGTTGATTGGGTATGCCTATTGAAGTCTCATTGATATATGACTGAAACTACTGATTAAAATTTAGATATATGACTTTGCATGGACATATGTTTTGGTTTTCTCAGGACCTTACATGGATGCATGTTTTAATGGTTTAAACTATATATATATATATATATA
>MU226185.1:2011113-2024096 GCA_018584345.1 Thuja plicata | reverse complement strand
GAGAGAGAGAGAGAGAGAGAGAGAGAGAGAGAGAGAGAGAGAGAGAGAGAGAGAGAGAGAGATGGATTGAATCCCTTATCAATTGTAATTTGTTCTAAATGTATATTGGGTTTTTGAGAATTTTTTAATATACTTAATAATTGGATATGTTTATACAAACTTAATTTGGTATCACATGGTCCTCCCTTTATCTGCATCAAAATTGGATATGTTTATATAGGTTTGGATGGTTTTAAGGTCAAGTAACTTAATCTTAAAATAGCATTGAATATAAACAGGAAAGTTCATATATATGCTTGTACCCATATGTATAGGTGGGCATATAAAATACTACATACAAGCACATGCACACATATATGTATGAGTATGAGGGTATGTATGCACTTATCCACTAATATTGTAATAGGTAATAGAGGATGGTGAAATAGGACTGAGGGGATAATTAAATTCATTAAGATTTATAGGCTCTTATTGTATGCCTCCTATCTATGATCTCTTGTTCTAATGACAAAATTAACTAGACTCATCTTAGATACAATTTTCTTTGTCTTGGTTTGATTAATAAACATGTATTATTTATTTTGATCTATTACTAACAAATGATCTTAGCTTAAAGGTAGGGAAGATTATTTGCAGGTTGGAAACATGGATAGGGGTCATTAAGGATGCATACTTTGTAATGTCGAACAAAGGATTGTGGGAAATGAAGCAAATGGCGATTAAGGGTACAAAGGTGAACAACTAGAAAATATTATGGCACTGATATAGGATCTACATACTTTGTATATAATGTCCATACAATATGGATATGTTTTTGTAACATCAAGTCAAACAATAGTTAATGTTTTCATTAATTGTATAGACCTCATCTTTATTTGTATAGGAGGGCTCATTCCCTCATCTTCTAATCCGCATAATAATACGGTACTTTTAATTTTCTAGTTTTCTATGATCAAGACTTTCTAAGTCCCAAGCAATATCAGATTTTTCTTCCCTCCATTATTTTCCTCCAGTGCCCGCATTGAATGAAGGTGTAACATTATTATTTTAGTAATAAAATCTTTAAAGGCCTCAACCTATTATCTATCAAAAAAATAAGAATAAAATTTTTCTAACCAAATTGGTCTTACCACCTTTTTTCATAAATTTAAGGGTCGATAATATACAAGCCTTGATATTTCTAAGTCAAGCCAGGAATTGAAATATGACCATGGTTGGTCATAGTTTGATTGATTTAAGTCAAAATCCCATATATAAGCTATTTATCTCTCCTCAATTGTCATCAAGTATTAATGAAGTTATTTTATGCAATTGAAGGAGATGTTATGCCAAGAGGAAGCTCTGCTACAAGGACTCTAAAGATTTGAGAATTAAGATCATGTATAAGAAAGTATTCATCAAGCATTTCCATCATGTAATCTTCAAAGGACATTGAAGGATGATAGGGAATATTTTTTACTTATATCTAAATTCTTATCAACTAGTATTGATGGTGTACCTTCCCCTCCAAATGTTTACATGGTGCAAGTCTTTTTCATGCATTCCCTTTTCTTTATTTCCCAAATTTAATTTGATTAGATATCCATAATTATTCCTTAGCATGGTAGTTAACAATTAAATTTATAAATATAATAGCTTTGTCATAGCTCCTGTGACACTTCCCTTGGGGATTCAGACCAACCACTACACTCAAGCCATGGGAGCTCTCTAGTGCCTCTGTATATCTAAACAAAAGAACCTAAACTGGGTTTGGTTATAAGGGGACTCTAATAGCATAATTAGATGTCTCAAAGGGGAATCTCCACCATCATGGTCTATAAAAAATATCATAAGAGATTCTATTAACATTATTCAAAGTTTTGAATTTTTTTATATAGCCAACTCCTATAGGGAAACCAATGGAGTGGCAGATGGGTTTGCGAACATTGGAGTTAAGACTAATAATATTTTGAAATGGCATGGAGAGGAAGAGATAAGTAATGATATCAAATGTTACTTGGCATTTGATCAAATTAATGGGAAGCTTGGGAAAGTATGAAGTAATGATGGATTTGACACATCCCCAAATCAGAATCAGCTGTGGTAATGGTGATAGACATTTTTCTTTTATCACCATTATTACCTCTCTCAACTCACATTTTGTGGTGCTGAAGAGAATTAAGGGCAGTTGTAATCTGATTTTTTTGTTATTCACTCTTTAGTTGTTGTGGGTCAACACTGAGAATTTTTCCATGGGAGGAGACCTCAACCACATTGAGCCTACTACTTGTGAACACTAGAGAAGAGACATGGAGGTTTGGAGGAAGCTGTCAAAAGGTGATTTAGTTCATTTTCTCAAAAAAAAATGCATGGTTTTGACAGGAATGTTACTTAGATTTTTATGGATGATTGTGATAATGGCGTGATTACTTTGCAGGGGAATAAATTCATCGTTGATGAAAATATTATTGCTGAGGCCACAGGTTTTTCTACCAAAGGGTTGAAGTTCTTCAATGACAAAAAAGTTTCCAACTAGACACTCTTTAATTTACCTAAAATGGATGAGGAGAGGGATGCCCTAGATAAAGGTAACAACTCTTATTTTTACCCTAATAAGCTAAAGTATTTTTGGAATAGGATGATTAAGGTGGTTATGGAGTTTGTCACTATTGATGGCAGGTATACCAGGTTTCATGAGTATCACTTTGTTTTTTTGAATCATTTTAGACATAAAGATATTGTCTCATTTTCATACTTTTTCCTCTCTTCCATTAATGCTAGCATATATGATCACAAGAAAAACCCAAGAAAAGTGGTGTGGCATCAAGGGTTATTGTTGATTATGTATGATTTCTTAAGGGGAAATTTTTATGAGAATCCTAGTTGTTGTATTGGGGAGGCTGGAGAGGATGTGAACGATGTCGTGAGTAATTCTTTGGAGAAAGATTATGGGTGTGATTTTGAGGAAGATGATGTCTCTCCTATGCCCAAGAAGAGGAATCCCTCCATTAAGAAGAATCCAATGCCTAAAAAATTGGCTTTTATGGGGAAGAGGGGAATTACTCTCAAGATAGAAGTGATGATAAAAAGTTAGAACTTAATCAAAGAATAGAAAGACTTTGGTAAGGAAGAAGATAAATAAGGTGTATTATGGAGATGAAGGGAATCATATTGAAGACAATGATGAAGAAATTGACCCTCCTAATCTGGATTAAGGAACCCTTTCAGCTGGCCCTTTCTTGGCTATGTCATCTGGTAAGGCATTTGGGAAGGAAGTTGAGAGGACTGCTCCTAGTGAACCTAGAAAAAAGAAGAAACTTGCATTTGTGTCGACATATATTTGTGTCAGTACCCCTGTTGTGGTCAAAGGCCATGACCAAAGAACAATGGATGAATTTGATAATTCTCAAAAGGAGCAAGAGGGGGATACTAATATTCTGTTAATAAAGGAGTATACCAACAATATGGTTCATGATGTTCCCATTTCTTGGTGTAACACTAGTCTTGTTTTTCCCTAGCTTCCTCTAGGGACTCCTAGGTCACTCTACTGACCTAATATGGTTCTTCAACTAACCCTATTCACCTTAGGATTATCCTCACAAGATCCTACTCCTTTCAACTAGTGAACATCAACAATGTAGAACACAAACTCAACATAGCTCTTCCTAGGCTTCCAATGGCCTTTCTTGCTCCATCTGCACAAACTGCTCCAAATGGAGTCCAAACTCTTCCATATGGAAAGTTAGTCTCCAAAATGGTTTATTGGACCAATTACAATGTCCACAAACTTCTTTTGGATTGAAACCCTAAATGAGTTCCAAATTCCAAGCCAATTTCACCCAAAAGAGGGCCACTAGCATTAGGCCTAATTAGGCTCCTTTTTTGCAATAAATTGTTAAACTCCTTAAAAAGTCAAAAAAATAATACCATATCCTAATACCCTTTATCAAGAACCTAAGGATTTTCTATGTCTTGGCTCCCAGAGGTGTCCGTACCGTACCTCCTATAAACATGCCTAAAATTTAGGGATTTAGGACCTTTTCATTGTCTTCTCAAGAAATTGGTTTGCTTGGATAGAAAAAAATCACACCCAAAATTCTCCTCCAAGTTAGGGCTCCTTAACTCACCCTAATACCTCTCCAAAATCCCTGATTGAAGCAATAAATGATTTCAATCCTTCCAAATTTATCTGCAACTGTTGGTGATCCCTAGCCATGCATCAGTGGCTCGCCTAGAGCATCACCTTATAAATAGTTGTCATGCTTTCCTGGGCCCCTCCTTCACTGTAAATAATTTACATGGAGTCAACTTCCATATTCCAATGGCCCGTGCAAGTCCCACGGTGGAAAATGGATCTATGACCCCATTTGCACAAGATGCCTGAATCAAGCCAACGACTGGACATAAACTAAAAGAATTTACAAAAGCAACTGAAACTATGAAAACTAGAAATCTAACACCATACAAAGTCTAAGAACAATATACATTAACATAAACAATGATTACAATAGATGATTCAATCCATTTCAATACCAGATGCTCACATATTACATAAACTACAACTGTTATTCAATTCTACAGTTCGTACACACTCTGACACAAACTTGCCAACCCTTGAAAATGATCAAGGATAGACTTATGTAGTTGAAAAAAACACTAAAACACCGGTTTCAGACAGTTAAGAAATAAATTCCATCAAAGTTGCATTCTTGCAACCAATGTTGTCAATGACAACATTGACAACTTTTGCAACTTTTTGGATATGTTATCTAAACTTGGTCAAAAGTTGTCCAAACTTTCCCAAATCACTATCTAAGGTGTAATAACATGAAATAGGACCTCTAGTCCTTTTCTTGGCCAATTTTTCTCTAAAATCCCAAAAACACCCTATTTGACCTATATGGACTCAGAGGTCACTAAGGACATATTAAGGCATCCTCACTTAACACACTACACACTAGGACCTACATGTCCCCTTATTATCCTAGCAGTCTGGCTAGAACCACTACAAGCCAAAAACATCAAAGAATCCCTAGGTCATATTGCATATCTTAGCCCTACCTAGGTGCTCCTACACCATACTCCCCCCACAAGGGAAAGCTATGTCACTCTTGTGGACAACATATCCTCTGAAATTCCCACCTTCTTGAAGTCTACCTCTGCAATCCATGAGGCCTCTGATTCTGTTCTATCCTTCCACTGAATTAGGTGTTCCATGTAGACCTTATGTCTTGTAGTCTTTTTAACCCTAGAGTCCAGAACTTTGTCAGCTACCATCTATGGTTTGAGAGGCAATATAGTAGCCTCAACATCCCCACTAAGTCCTTGGCTACCTTGACTAATCTCATATATCTTCCCTCTGAACTGGATTAAGTCTTGTACATTGAACACCAGAGATATGCTCAAATCTGATGGTAAGTCTATCTTATAGGCATTAGCCCCATATTTGGCCAAAAATTTTCAAGGTCCCACCCTCTTCATTTTAATCTTGGTAGGGATACCCTTCTATAACCTTGACTTGTTCAAGTGAACCATCACATAGTCACCCACTTCAAACTGAAGATCTCTCCTCTTTTCATCAACTTTGGCTTTCAACTTTTGTTGACTGTCTTGGATTTTCTTCTTGACTTGTTCTTGTATCTCTTTCATAGTATGGGTGAAGTCCTCAACATGTCCACTTCTATACTCCATACCTCCAAGATCCCTAAGTTCACACACACTTCTAGGGTGCATTCCATAAACCACCTCAAATGGGCTTCTTCCTATCATTTTGTTCTTACTGTCATTGTAAGCATATTCTACTTGGGGAATGGACACATCCCAAGTCTTCCCATACTCCTTAGTTAGGCACCTCAATAGGTTACCCAACACCCTATTCACCACCTCAGTTTGGCTGTCAGTTTGAGGGTGGTAGGCTGAACCAAAAGATAGATTGGTACCCAATCTAGTCCATAATGTCCTCCAAAAATGGCTCATAATTTTACATCCCTATCTGACATTGTGCTCAAAGGAAGACCATGGATCCTCACAATCTCCTTAAATAAGAAATAGGATATGTGTCTAGCATCATTAATAGTCTTACAGGGTATGAAATGACCCGTCTTGCTAATCTATCAACTACTATATATATGTTGTCATACCCTTGCTTAGTTTTGGGTAGACCTACTACAAAATCCATACTCATACACTCCCATGGTATGTTAGGGACTGGTAAAGGCTGATACAACCCTACATTACTTATTCCTCCTTTGGATTTCATGTAGACAACACACTACTCAATATATTTGGTGACATCTCTCACCAAATTTGGCCAATGGTAGAACCTTTGCACAAGCTCTAAGGTTTTGTTCATACCAAAGTGACCACTTAAAGATCCATTATGTTTCTCCTATATGAGATTCATCCTCATAGAGCCTTTTGGCACACATAACTGATTACCCCTAAATAACAGTCCATTTTGTAAAGTAAACTTTGAGAACTTGCTATGGAAATGGTTCTAAAATTCAACACATACCTTGTATGCTTCCTTAAAGTCCTCATCTGCCTTGTAAAGATCTTTGAAACTATCAATGCCAATGTTATTCAATTGGACTTGTTGGACTATAAGTAACCTCCTTCTTAGTGCATCTGCAACCTTATTAAGCTGCCATTTCTTGTGCTTTATAGTAAAGGTGAATGCCTACAAATACTCCATCCATTTCAAATGTCTATTGCTTAGTTTCTCCTGAGTATTAATGTAACTAAGGGCCTAGTTTTCAGTGAACACAACAAATTCTTTAGGCAATAGATAATGTCTCCATTTTCTCAAGGACTAAACTAAAGCATATAGTTCCAAATCATATGAAGAATATCTCTTCTTTTCCTCATTCAATTTCTCACTAAAGAAGGCAATTGGCCTACCTTCTTGACTCAATACACCCCCTACTACCATCCTACTTGCATCACATTCAATGGTGAATAATTTCTCAAATCTTGTCAATTGTAGGACAGGTTGAGTAGCCACTTGTTTTTTCAACATTTCAAAGGCTTTCTTTGCTTCTAAGGTCCACCTAAACTTAGTTTTGACCCCACCCTTAATAGTATCCAATAATGGTACACATATCCCACTGAAATTCCTAATAAATTTCCTATAAAATTGTGTGAGGCCATGGAAAATTCTTACCTCAGTGGCTGTGGTAGGTGGAGGCTAGTTTAGGATAGCAACAACCTTGTCTTGGTCCATCTTCAAAGACCGTTTGGACACTACAAAGACCAAATACACTAGTTCTTTCTTGAATAACTCACACTTCTCAAGGTTGATAGTCAACTTCTCTTCATGTAATCTCTACAACATTGCTTCTACATGCTTGACATGCTCCTCCCTTGTCTTGCTAAATATCAATATATCATCAAGATATACCACCACAAACTTCCTTGTGAAGTCCTTGAGCACCTCATTCATGAGCCTCATGAATGTGCTTGGAGCATTTGAGAGGCCAAATGGCATTACAAGCCATTCATATAACCCATCTGTTTCTTGAATGTCATTTTCCATTCATCGCCTTCCTTCACCCTGATTTGGTGATAACCACTTTTTAAATCCAACTTGGTAAAATACATTGCCCCTCCAAGGAAATCCATGATATCTTCAATCCTAGGTATAGGGAACCTATACCTTATTGTAATTTTGTTTATTTCCCTTGAATCTATGAAAATTCCCCATTTTCCTCCCTTCTTGGATGCCAACACAACCGGGACTGCACAAGGGCTTATACTCTTCTTGATCAAGTGCCCTTGATCCAAGAGTTCTTGCACTTGTCTTGCTACCTCCAAATTTTGATCAGGAGTAAGCTTGTATGCTGCCTTATTGGGCATAGATGCACCTGGAACAAAGTCTATTTGGTGACTTATTACCCTCTTAGGTGGTAGGGTTGCATGAGTGCCATCACTCACTATATCTTTGTGCTTCAAAAGAAATTTGTGTACGTCTAGTGGTAATGGCTCCTTGACTATTTTTCTTCCTCCTTGGGTCTTAGCACAATGGCATACCCTTCACTCTCATCATCCTTGATATCCTTCAAAAACTCCTTCCCACTACACAACATGACATTAGGAGTCTTGGACTATGGCTCTCCATCTTCTAGCAAAGACTGAATCTTGAAAGTTTTCCCTCCTTTCTTAAATGTGATGGAATTTTCCTTCCCATCATACACTGCCCCATTGTCAAATTTCCAAGGCCTTCCTAAGAGAAAATGGCAAGCATCCATTGGTAGTATGTCACAAAGTAACCTATCCTTGTACCCTGCTATTGAAAACTCCACCCATGTTTTCTCATTTACCAATACACTTTGGCCTTTGTTGAGCCATGTTACCTTATAGGGATTTACATGGGGTATTTTAGCTAGCTTGAGTTTCACTACTGCCTCCTTTGAGATGATATTATCTATGGATCCAGAGTCCACAATAACTTTACAAACCTTACCAAGGATTTTACATCTGATTCTAAACAAATCCCTCCTATGTTTGGGCTCATCCTTGATTGGTTGTCTGATCAATACTCTCCTGAACATCAAGTTCTCACCCATCTCTGAATCTAGATGGTCAATCTCAGGTGCCTTGACACTTGAAGTGTCCTCATGAGCATATGCTACCCTTTTGTCACTGTTTGTTGCAGAAGGCTTGTCAGGACATCTATAGGGTGGATGACCTAATTGCTCACAATAATAGCACTTCATGGTTGCAAAGTAAGAACTATTCCTACCTCCTCTTCCTCTACTAGGACCACCATGATTACCCTTGCCTCTATTGTAGCCCCCTCTTGAACTGCTTTTAGTATGTTGCTCTGTCAACTTGTTCTCACCTTGTAGCCTTTTCTCACTACCTTTTCCTTGGTAGCCTCCTCTTTGACCCCTTTGGTCTCTTCCTCTACCTCTATTATTCTTGAAACTAGAGTTAGATTTCTTCTTGTTCTTCTTCTCCATTCTTATGGCTAATTGATGACACTTTTGTATTGTAGTTGGTGTCCATAGGCTAATCTCCTCTTGGATGTTCCATTTTAATCCACCCAAGTATCTAGCCACTTTGATTGACTCCTCTTCTTGAATTTAAGACCTTAGACACAATCTTTAGAATTCTTTAGTGTATGAGGCCACATCTAGGTCTTTTTGTTTCAAGTTCTGTCTCTTTCTATGAAGTTGGATTTCATAATACTCAGGGAGATAATTCTCCTTTAGCTTGGTCACCATTGCATTCCAATTTGCTATGGGTTGCTTCCCCATTCTTACCCTCTCATCCTGAAGGTATTTCCACCACGTCAAAGCTGACTCTCTAAGTCTAGACTTGGCCACCTTAATCTTTTGGGCTTCAGTCACACCCTCACATTCAAAATGGTTCTCCATTCCCTCTATCCAATCCATGATTTCTTAAATGTCCATCTTTCAACTAAACAAAGGGATTCCTTATAATTCTTTTCCATCTAATGCTTCTTCATTGAAGACAGGGTCTAGTTTAGGAATGATGTCTTCCTCAGCAACCTTCTTGCCCCTATCACTGCTTTCCGCTCCTTCTCTACTTCTAGTTGCTTCATTAGAAACTTCCTCTAGCCTTAACCTCGTGACTTCTAAGGCTTATTCAAGGAGTCAGTTCCTCTCCTTTTTCTCATAAACTTCCTTAGCTAACTATGCATTTGTCACCATCTTTGACTCTCCTACTGATTCACCAGTAGCTACAGATATACACTAACTTCCCAAGTTTCTCAACTTGCTCTGATACCACTTTAATGTAACACTAGTATTGATTTTACCTAGCTTCCTCTAGGGGCTCCTAGGTCACTCTACTCACCTAATAGGGTTCTTCAACTAACCCTATTATCCTTAGGATTCTCCTCACAAGATCCTACTCCTTTCAACCAGTGAACATCAACAATGTAGAACACAAACTCACCATAGCTCTTCCTAGGCTTCCAATGGCCTTTCTTGCTCCATATGTACAAACTGATCCAAATGGTCTCCAAGATAGTTTATTGGACCAATTAGAATGTCCAAAAACTTCTTTTGGATTGAAACCCTAAACAAGTTCCAAATTCCAAGCCAATTTCACCCAAAAGAGGGCTACTAGCATTAGGCCTAATTAGGATCCTTTTCTGCAATAACTTGTTAAACTCCTTAACAAGTTAGAAAAATAATACCATATCCTGATACCCTTTATCAAGAACCTAAGTATTTTCTAGGTCTTGGATCCCAAAGGTGTCCGTACAGTACCTCCTATAAACATGCGTAAAATTAAGGGTTTTAGGACCATTTCACTATTTGCTCAAGAAATTGATTTTCTTGGCTAGCAAAACATCACACCCAAAATTATCCTCTGATTTAGGGTTCCTTAACTCACCCTAATACCTCTCCAAAATCCCTGTTTGAAGCAATGAATGTTTTCAATCCTTCCAAATTGCTCTGCAACTGTTGGTGATCCCTAGCCATGCATCACTGGCTCTCCTAGGGCATCACCTTATAAATAGTTCCCATGCTTTCCTGGGCCCCTCCTTCACTGTACATAATGTACATGGAGTCACCTTCCATATTCCAATGGCCCGTACAAGTCCCATGGTGGAAAATGGATCTATGACCCCATTTGCACAAGATGCCTGAATTAGGCCATCGAATGGACATAAACTAAAAGAATTTACAAAAGCAGCTGAAACTATAAAAAATATAAATCTAACACCACACAAAGTCTAAGAATAATCTACATTAACATAAACAAGGATTACAATAGATGATTCAATCCATTTCAATACTAGATGCTCACAAATTACACAAATTGCAATTGTTATTCAATTCTACAGTCCGTACACACTCTAACACAAAATTTCCAACCCTTGAAAATGATTGAGGATAGCCTTATGTAGTTGACCAAAACACTAAAACACCAGTTTCAGACAATTAAGAAACCAATTCCATCGAAGTTGCATTCTTGGAACCATTGTTGCCAATGACAACATTGACAACTTTTGCAACTTTTTGAATATGCTATCCAAACTTGGTCAAAAGTTGTCCAAACTTGCCCAAATCACTAACTAAGGTGTAATAACATCAAATAGGACCTCTAGTCTCTTGCTTTGCCAATTCAGCACTAAAATCCCCAAAAATCCCTATTTTACCTATATGGACTCAAAGGTCACTAAGGACCTATTAAGGCATCCTCACTTAACACACTACACACTAGGGCCTACATGTCCCCTTATTATCATAGTGGTCTGGCTAGAACCACTATAAGCCAAAAAAATCATAGAAGCCCTAGGTCATATTGCATATCTTATCCCTACCTAGGTTCTTCTGCACCATTTCCCCTCCTCACTCTGGGAGGAAGAAGTGCACAGAAGAATGCCTAATGTCATATTTGGAAACTTATGGTTTGCAAAATTCTAGGATGGGCATGAACCTCCCTTTGGTGTCCTTAAAACTGAAAAATACTTTTCTCTAAATTTTTTATGTATTCATAGGTGGACCTCTAATGAGAACAAGAGTCTTAACCTTAAACTTAGAGCCCTTTTGGCGAAGTTTGAGGAATCCCATCAAAAAGGTGATTAGATGAATGGTAGACAGGGTGATGCCTTGTGGACTGCAAAGGAAAATAAACTGGTGTAGGACTCTGTGGAGGCTAAGGGAAATGCTAGGAGAATGCAAGAGGATATGTTGGTGGCGCTGAAGACCAAAGTGGAAAAGATGGAGGTGACCTTGATAAAGATCACGGAGCATGACCTCAAGATGATGAAGACTTTGACTAATAACATGATGACTCTTGTTACAAAGATGGAGAATAGCTGCATGGAGAAGAACACCATCAACTTTGAAAATGAGAAGGAAGTGATGACTCAAGATGTATATGGTCCTGGTAAGCAGACGAGAGCCAACAAGAAGAAGATGAATGCTTCCCCGCCTCCTGACATTGTGGACTCAAAGAAGGTTTCTCTCAGGATGACTGAGATGACATAAGAGGTGGAGAGCACCTTGAAAAATCTGTTCTAGCTTTCTGCGTTCTTCAATTTTTTGTGTTAGTTTTTGTTTTTCTTGTTTTGTTTGGCTTGTTGGCTTTGTGTTGGCTCCCTCTATGTCTGGATGCTGAACTGCTGTCTTGGCCAACATATTTTTTTTACTGCTTTTAATGCTCTATCTTTCTAGTAGTTCTTTGTAAAGGGTTTTGGGGTCCCTTCAAAACCTACTTTTACTCTAATAAAAAACAAAAATTTTAACTACATAAAAATAATAGAATGATAGCGAAACACCAATCACAAATAAAAGATTAAATTTTTTTTGACTTATTTCTACATTCATATCAACTAGTATTGATGATGTATATTCCCCTCCAAACTTTTACATGTTGGAATTATTCTTCATGCGGTTCCTTTTCTTTATTTCTCAGCTTCAATTTGTTTAGGTATCACCATTTGTTCCTTGGGATGGTACTTATCAATTAAAATTATAAATACACAATATATGTCAGTTAAAATTTTAATTACATAAAAATAATAGAATGACAAAAAATATCAATAAAAAATAGACTCTTAAAATACAAGTAAATGATTATTCCTTCCAACAATTAACAAATTATCAAAAATGTGTTTCTAGTAACCAAAATTTATAATAAAAAGTCTTAAAACAAATAAAAATGATGCAATAATCCAAGAATTTCAATTTTGAATGCAATTTAGTAATTTGTATTCATGTAAAATGAAAAATCTTTTGAAATGTCAAGAAAAAGTGCGCAAAAAAGAATTTGCAAAGTTGCAAGCCTCTTTTGCCTCTTATACAACCACTTTGTATAGTTTACAAACTCAATTTTAGTGTGAAAATACAGGTGCATTTTGTAATGTACTCACCTTATATACCATGTATCTGTATAGTCTTAAAATGGAAGCACTTCCATTTTGATAGACTTAGCACCCTCATTTAGTATGGTTGGCATATTAGATTTGCATTTGTGCTTGATTATACATGTATAGATGAAGTTAGGGTTAGGATCTTGTGGAT
>MU226185.1:1985319-2004893 GCA_018584345.1 Thuja plicata | reverse complement strand
ATATATTCCCATCTGAATGAATGAATGTACATAACATTTTCCCTTTTTATTTTTATTTTGTACTCATATCATTTCCCCCTTTATTTGATATTATTGGCAAAGGTCTTTACCTTAGAGATTATCAAAAATATGGGAATGTGAAGACTTCATGTCTTCCATCATTTTCTCCCATTTCTCTTTGAGGTTCTCTAGAGCCATGTGCTCGAGTGTGATCTTGGAGTGCATATCATAGATGTTGTCTGCCATAGACATCTCTGGGGTTGCAATCAGTTGCCTTGCTAAACTGATATGTTGTTGGAGCAGTGTAAGATTTGGTAAAAGTTGAGCTTGGAGCTTGGTTACTTCTTACTTGAAATGTGTCTCTGCCTCCCATAGCTCTTGCCTTAGCGGTTTAATCTCTATGATATTCTCATAATGTAGTTTGACTGCATTGTCTCCATTGGTGGTTAGGCTTTGTGCACTAGTTTCTAGATTGGTATCCAGCTTTGCATTGTTGTCACTATTCTCCTTAGTGAACTTTTCAATTGCACTTAGCTTTTGAATTAAGGCTATATCTTCAGATATGATTGGATCCAGTTCACATATGAATACTGATAGCTTTACCTTATTTACCGCCACTTCTTGGTTGATGTTCTCTATGAGCTTCTATTGGTACTTCATCTTAGCTCTCTCCTCTATTTCCTTCTTCGCATCAATGTTCTGAGTTGTGATTGCGTCGGTGAGGGTAGCTAGTTGATCAAGTATAGGCTTTCTTTGATCAATGTCAACATTGGGTACTATTTGATGTAGAATGTCCCATGTTGTCTCCAGTACCATGGATTCCCTGTGTTGTTTCTTCGGCTTCTCTTGCAATGCCTTCCTCTAACTTATCTCTCCATATTCCTGTAGTGCTTCAAAGTCAAGTGTAGAGGGGTCACACTTAGGTATTTCAATGATTTCATCCATTGTAACCTCTAACTTTCTTTTCTTTGTCTTCTTCTTCTTCTTCTGCAACTTAGTAGAATGTAACACCATTGCCAATTTCTCCGCCTTTTCTGTTGTGCTCGATGAAGTGACCTATTGTGCTTCTTTCTATTGTTTAGCATCGGTTTTATCTCATTGGGTGTCTGTAGATGTCTCCACAGTCACCTTTACATCATCGATAGCACTCTTGTTGGGTTCCTCAGGAGTACCAACTTTTGGCTTGTCTCCTTCATTGGTGTCCTTTGCTTCATCAGTCTTGGTTTCTTCATTCTTGTCTTGAGTATTTGTATCATTTTCCTTATCTCCTCCAGTAACCTTATTAGTGTTGGTTACATCTTGAGTATCTCCGATGTCTTGCTGACCATCAGTGTTATCCTTGTTTGCTTCTTCTCCTGCATCTTTTGGAGTATCCTTCTCAGGTGATTTTCTTGATTCTTGCATGATATTGATAGTTTGTATCAATATTGGCAGTTTGTCTAGAATGTTCACTTGTGCACTATCAACGGTTGTGTCCTGCTCATCAGTTTTATTCTTTTTAGCAGTGACATCTTCATCCTTATTTACTTCCTCTACTGGTTCATCGGTAATGTTTATGACATTAGTGTCTACAATGTTGTCATTTGTAGTGTCTTCCCATGTTTCATCTATAACATCTGCAGTCTTATTGCTTGTGTTATCATCTTCTTCTTTATCTAACTCAATGGAAGTGTCATCTTGAGTTGTCTTGTCAACCTCTTGGTGTTGAAGGTCTTTGTTGGGGCTATCCTCCTTAATAGGTCTGTACACGATCTTGCACCATTTCTTATGGCTCTCTTGCTCAAGCTCTATAATCTTTCCTTCAAGGAGTTTGTATGCTCTCAGCTTTGGTGATAACTCCTTTGTGTACTTTTCCATTGTTTCATCAATTTCAACCTTCTTTGATTCAAGTGGCATGAGAGAAACAAGTACTCTCTCTGATCTCTTTCTCGTTCTTTAATGCAAATGTCCACCTGGAGTAAAGTCTATCCAATAGTTCTCTTGGAACATATTTACCTTCAAATTTCATTGGTACATATTTAAAGTTGTACATTTTAGCAATGATGGCATCCTCAATTTTATTTTGATCTTTTGAATTTAATTTCAGTCATTTTCTAATGTTTGGATCTGTAATAGATCCAAAATTAGCAATATAAACACAAATGTCATCAATAGCTTCAGTTTCTTTTACCTTGACACTTTCTTCTTCAATAGCTTCATCCTACTCGGTGTCCTCTATATCCTCTCAGGTTCTAATGAATTTTCCTCCTTTCTTGTTTTGACCTCTCTTTGGTGCAGGTGCTTTCCTCTTATAAGTCTTGACCTTTCCTTTCTTTAGAGGTGAAGGAGTAGATTCTTTTGATGTCTGACTTCTTGTCCTATAAGCAACTATTTTCCTTGGCCTTTTTGTTGGTGGTGGAGGTGGTGAATCTGACTCTGTCTCTTTGGAGTCATCCTTTCCTTCATCTTTACTGACATATAACTTCTCTTCAGTTTCTTCCTCCTATCCAACTTATTCATCTTGTTCAACTTCTTCCTCGGTTGTTGATAGAATCTTCTTGAGATTCTTTACCATCTTGTCTTTCTTCCTGACAATTTTCTTCACAACCAGGCCATATTTGATTCTTGTCTTGGCCTCTTTATAGGTTCCAAACTTTGGTTGCTTCTTATCCAGTGGTTCATTGATCAAGGCATCAATTGCCTTAGTAGCAAGATCAATGTTGATCTCATACTCCAATGGTTATAACCATGTTGTCCTTGGTACAATAGGCTTAATGTATGTATTGTAAGTGTCAACCATGAAGCATATCTCATCCTTATATTGTTCAATGAGTTTCTCGAGGATTCTTACCCTCTTTTGCATTCAGTCTTTGAATACACTAAAGTATTCATCCATGACTGTCTCAAAGTTATCACCCAGTGTAGCAATGTGCTCACTAATTTGCATGGTGACAAGTTTGGTGCTATCCCATTTAACATCTCCAACCAATGGGAATGTTTCTTTCTTCACAATTTTGAATGTTGTGTCCACTGCACCTGATGCTATGTTGTTCAATCTGCTTGCCTGGAAGAATTTATAGCCCAAAACACTTGCACCAAAATTGATCTCGTCATCGGTTATTGTTGTTACTATCAATCCTTAGCCATCCCATTTGGCTCCTGTCATCCTTTTGGTCTCATCCTTTGATGGATGCTTGAGTTCCTTTACTTTATCAATTATGGGGTAACCATTAACCGCATGGATGACATCTCAGGTTATTGCCTTCGGTTCATCGAACCATAACTTGTTGTTATGCATTCTGCTCAACACTAACCGAATCCATTCAGTTTTGAAGACTTTTGGGAACATTAGGGCATTGGTGAGCCCTTTCACTTCAATGTTTTTGTTTTCTTCCTTGAGTGTTCCATTGTCATTACAAAGCTTCTTGTAAGCTTCTTCTACCTCTGATATTCCAATCTCTCCAATCTTGTAGTATATGAAGGATCGAACATCTTCAACCAACAAAACCCTAGTTGGAATGAGCAAAAATGCACCAACGTCATCGAGTTATGAGGAAACCTCTGGATAGATCTTATAGTTAGGTTCCTCACATGCAATGTTCTTGATGAGCTTGAACTCATATTTCTTTGCATTCTTGGATTTCATGGTTTGTGAAGTCGATGCCATTTTTAGATATTTAGGGCTTTTGTGTATTGCGTTAAAATAGAGTTGTCAATTATTTGTAGCTTACTGTTTACTACTTGCAAAGATCCTTAAACAACTTAGGAGTGTTGTGTGTTGATTCATGGTCGCTATGTGATCCTTTCGCTATGTTCTCAAAAATCACCTTTGGTCACTCTGCTTTGGGTGTCGTGACAAATGAGTCGCCGTCATCCTATTTATAGGTGTTACCCTAAAATGCGTATCATAAATGCTCACCAACTCTTCAGTGTATGAATACTGAGTTTTTCGGTGAAGACATTACTTCCTTCGGTGACACTTAAAACATTTTGGAGAAGTCTTTATTCACTTTGCTTTTATCGACAGGTTTCGATATCTTGACAACTTTGTTCATTTGCTTGTTTACCGATGAGGCTTGGTTTATACTTAGCAACTTTTTCTTTTAACCGACACTTCTCGGTAAATGTAGGCATTCTTTGCTTTGAGTTTATACCAACGGGTTTCGGTATATATGCCTGAAAGCATAGTTATCACATATTTTAACAAGTAAAACCATGATGCATCTTTCTTATACTAAGTTGGCATTATATCAAAATACTATAGAAATGATGTAAAGTAATAGCTTGGGGTAATGCAGTTCCATACTTGTTCTAATTAGATGGGGGTGGTGATGTCACCAGATCCATTGCATGGGGTGTCACCATTTGCATTGCTCGGTCTAGCTTCATCATTGCTTGAAGCTTTTCTCCAAATCTTGTCTCTATCCCTCCAGATTTCTTCAATGGTGTTTTCATTGGGATATGTGCTTGTCTCTATCATTCAGTCTCTGCAGTCTTTCTTGAGATGACCAACTTTATGACAATATAAGCATGCCATTCTGGGGTTAGTCCAGCTTCTAGACTTTCTAGTCCACTTTCTCATATAGTTTGCAGCAATGTGACCATATCTTCCACATGATGTACAGTTTTTCCAAGTATTGTAGTCCCATACATACTGATTACTAACTCTTTTTGGTTGATAGGGAGTTTCTTGACCTTTAGGCTTCCATGCTTGCCTTTTATTTTTCTAGCATTCAAGAGTTGTGTGCCCATTCATTTTGCATGTAGGACATTATTTGTCCATGTAGGTTTCCTTCTTTTGTTGTTTCATCTTAGACTTACATTCATAAGCTTTATGTCCTTTCTTGTTACATTTATAACAGAATCCTATGAATGAAGATGTAGATTTAGGAATAACTTTTATTTTTCCTCTGCATACATTTGATGTATGGCCTTTCTTTCTACAGTGATTTCATGTAAGCTTTCTTGGTCTTGCATTTGTGTAAACATTCTTTGGATCAGCTTGATTTGATGATTCTTCATTCTCGGTAAAACCTAGACCGGTATTGTTGTTGACTCTTCATTGTCCGTCAAGAAAATCATCCATTCTTTTATTGCTTTCTTCAGCCTTTTTGATAATTTCATTATGTTGTTGTTGAATTCTTATTTCATGTTTCAACTTTTCATTCTCATCCCTCAGTTCACCGATAGCTTATATTCTTTCAATGAGTTCAACATTTAATCTATTTGCTTCTTGACTCATAAGAATAATTTGATTTGTATTCTCATGGTGATGCTCTGTAAGTCTTTGTATTTACAACTCTTTTTCTTGTAGCTTTTTTGTGATCTTTCTTCTATCATCAATAGCTAGTGTTATTTCTTGCTCAGCTTGTCTAGCATTGTTCATGACACCAATCATCCTTATCATCTGTGTCTCTTGACTGATTTGCAGAGATTTAACTTGACCAACCAGATGTAGATTGATTTCAGTTGGGCTTGTGATGATTTCTTCTGATGAATTTGATACTTTGCTTGTAGGTGATCCTGAAGACTCAAAGAAATCTGGTATCTCTTCCTCATGATAATTTGTCTCATTACAGTGAGATGCCATATTCTTTCTTTCATCTAGAAACTATCTCATGTTGATTCTAGCTTCTTTATATTGTTCAAAGAACATATGAATTTCAAGCTTTTTATTCTCAATATTTTTATCAAGTCTGTACTTCTCCATTGTATGATCTTTTCTCTTAAGCCTTTAAGCTTTCCAAGAAGAGACTTAGCTCTGATACCAATTGTTAGGATTAATGGGAAGTATGCACTGAGAGGGGAGGGGTGAATCAGTACCTCTAAAACTTTTATATCCCTTTTATCAATTAACCTTTGTAGTCAATTGTATATCCATTCAATCTAATTTAAACTATCTTGATGTGAGTTATATTAATTCATAACATTAACATACATGTGAATCATTCATAGAAACATTCATGACAGTAAATTGACACATAACACAAGATGTGATTTACCCAAGTATCAACAAAACAATACGTTTGGGAATCAATACCAAATCCAAAGAAGATTGTACATCCCAATGCAAGGGAATCAAAGGTAAAGTCTTATACCAACTATGAGACAAAGATCCAATGCTGGAAATGTTCCTCAATCCCAAACAAACATTCGAATACAACAAGTGCAAAACCTACAAATGACAAAAAATCCTCTAATCATTCGACCAATTGAACCTAGAAGATCAACCCTATATTGATAAACATGTTGATGTCCATTCCATAGATGGTGCATCTACCTCCCATTCCAGATTTGTCAGAATTATCACTACAGTTCCATTTTCCCAAACTGAGTCTACCTCCCACACTGACCATTGTTTAATCTGCCCCGAGTTAATAGATTCAGACCAACAAGGACATCCTGACATAGACATTTTTGAAAATAATGAAGCCATTGAAGATTTCATGTGGCATTGTGAAGGAATACCATCAGAAGATCACAAGGCATGATTCTCCTTTGACTTAGATAGATCAACATACTTTAGGGAGGAGGTTCCTCTTTCGAGTCGCAAAAGTAAAAACAAAAACAAAAAAGAAGATTCATTAAGTGAAAATCGAAAGGTGCTTTATGACCATGAAAAAGTAAAGATAAAGGATGCATCTTCTGGTGAAAACCTCTCTGAGGTTCCAAGGGATGGAAATTTGGATCGATGATACTCACAAAAATCATTATCATTCCACCACTTAGGTTTTACAACACCATGTTCAAATTCCCTGATTTCGGGTAAAGTGATCGTATTGGCTTGGATCAACTTTTTCAGTGTTGATTCAATTGATTCTCCTAGTGGGGTGTACTCACGTTTTAGAAAATGAAATCATTCTTGGCATTGCATGTTGGGTTGATTCTGGGATACTATTGCCGCCTGAACAGTTGACGTTTGAACTTGAGTATTTTCTTGTAGGGTTTGCATTGCAGGTGCCTAAATAGACTAAGGGAAAGAAAAAAGTTGATTGAACCATTTCCTCTTCTCTTCAGTTAAGAGGAGTTTAGTGATTGATTCTTCAGTTCCTATTGATCTCAACCATCCATTTCAAAGTATCTGGGATCAATCTCATCCTTCCAAATCGTTTCTATATTCTATATAATCAACCCTTCTCAACCATTTTGAGAGAATCTAGGATCTCCAACTTTGTATATCAGAGATTTCAATCATTGATGTCAAGATGATCAATTATGCTCAACCAAAGATTTCATTACAAGGGGAACCCATGCCAAATCAAACACCTGCAATGCAAACCCCGCAGGCAAATACTCAAGTTCAAAAGCCAATAGTTCAAGCGGCAACAGTATCCCATAATCAACCCAACATGCAACACCAACAATGATTTTATTTTTTGAAACATGAGCGCACCCCACTGGGAGAATCGATCGAACACCTATCCTTTATCATAGGGATTAATTAAATATTTAGGACTTGCTTGAGTGGACAAACTAGTTTATGTAGACACAGTCTGATGATCACTCCCACACACCTACATAAACCATTGCATTAATCATTACAAAAGCGTAATCCCCTCCTAGTGGAGTGTACTCACATTTGTATTGACCATCTGGATACCACTATAATATTTGATAACAACAAAAAGATAATAGATAAGGAATGTTCAATTCTTTTGTAGGGATTAGCTCAGATCAGCATAATTTTTAGTGGTGAATATTTGCCTTTCGGTGAATTCTAGGAAATATTTTTGGCGGAATTGGTGAATTACGCACGGTATACGGTGGCCCCAATCGCCCAATCTTGACATGGTTATAGTTAAATATTCATTGGAATTGCCAATAAGATTTTTCATTTGACGAGGTTGACCAATATATTTGCCTTTAACCAATCTGACGTAGTTCTTTTAACGATCTCTTATTCGCCAAGGGTATTAATTATGAATTGCATATAAAATCTAAAATAGCCAAATGGTTTATATTGTTATCTTAACCATGACCTATTTCATCACCCATTAATTAGTTTTTATATAGACCACGACCTATTTTGCCAGCCATTAATTAATTATTATATTGACCACGTCCTATTTTGCCAATCGTTAATTAATTGTTATATTGACCATGTCATATTTTGCCAACCATTAATTAATTGTTATATTGACCATGATTTATTTTGCCAACTGTTTGCCAATTCCTACATTCAAGTCGGCACATTTTTGCCAAAATCATGGGAATTAAAAAAAAATAGAAATTTGAATCATGGATTGATATAAATTAACATGAGATTTGTTAGTCTTTTAGTTTTCATGTCCCATTCAGTAAACAAAGGATTCAACATTTCAGAGAATCAGAGTTATTTGTAAGCATAATTTTTTTAGAGGAAGCTGGACCAATGTAAGCAATTATTTGTTCACATTTCACAGTATTGCTATTAATTTCCTTATGAGTCAGTGACTAGTGAGAGGTCAAGATGTCAGATAAGGGTGACTATCCTACTGCTGAAGGGATTGAGATGTCAAGGGAGGTTGAAATTGAGACTCAGACTCCTCACTATTCTCAGGGCAGTGAAGGGATTGGAAAGCTAGACAAGGGTAAGACTCTTGTTCATCAAGGCAGTGAAGGGTAGGGTAAGAATCCTCAGGGAAGTGAAGGGTCTGGGAGGCCATAAAAGTGCCCAAAACTTAAAGATACTACCATAAAGGCTTTCTTTGGAGTTGGAAATGTTTCTACTCCATCAACTTCTACAATTGCAAGTGCGAAAGCCATTCATAGTAGCTCACAAGTACCACTACCACAAGATGGGGTTGTCATTGAGTTAAACAAAAATCAAAATGCATCCAATGAGGATACAATGGTGTCATGAAAGAAGATGTTATAAGGGATACACAAAACTAGTTGGATGAAAATGCTAGCAATGAAGATAATAATGATGTTGGTAGGAAGAAAAGAAAAAGGGAAGTAAAAATGGGACGAGAGTGGGAAATGATAAGAAATTTTATGGTTGATTAGGTAGCAAAGTACTGGTTCATTGAACTAGTCCTAAACAATGATGAACAACCAACAGAATGCAGGTGCAAGATTTGTACCTGGAAAAATAAAAGAGAGAAGAAGTGGCAGCCAAAGCTTGACACTATAGAAAAGTATATTGGTAAGGTTTATGAAAAACAAATCATAGATGGACAAGAAATATCAGTAGTGAGATGGAAATCAAAGGAAGAATGTCTTCATATTAAGTATTCCATAGAATATGAAGAGCATAACATGAGAATGGCAGTAATTGCTAGTAGTGAAAATCCAATCAAGGTTGGATTTAAACATGCAACCAATGAAGCAAACCTAGCAAAGACAGTTCAGATGAGTGTTATTTTTCATATTATGTCTAGAGGGTGTTCTATGAGAGACTTCTCATAATATGGTAATTTATTATCCTTTTTGAGAGTTCCACACTATCCTATGTCACATTGGTCAACAAACATTGGATGGGAAATGGTAAACTATCTTTCTGAGGTGGAAAAGCAAAATTTACAAGAGAAAGTAAAACAGTCTAGATTCATTTCATTATCAATAGATGAAGTTACTGCAGTAGATAACACTGCTTGGGTCTGTATGTATGTGTATACAGTAAAAGAACATGTCCGCCATGCTCATCTACTGTGTGTTTGTAAAATGAGGGGCAATTCAACAACAAAAACTTATATTTTGAAGTGAAGAATGCTTTGAATGAAGTTGCTGGTATGGATGATTTGACAATTGGAAAGAAGTTAGTGTGTGTTGGAGCTGATGGAGCTGTAGTAATGCAAGGCCAAAGGAATGGTCTCTGTGCAAGATTATAAACTAGTATTGCACCTTACATGCTTGGCATACATTTCATGGCCCATCGAATGAATTTAGCATATAAAATTGTAAGCGATTTTCCTACAGTGTCAAAAGTTGAAGATCTAGTTCACGAGTTATACTCTTACTTCTGCAGAAGTCCTAAACGTTTTGCAGAATTTAAGATTTTTCAGAGGGAGTAACACCAGGAAACAAGCTTCTCAAGGATGTTGAGACTAGATGAATCTCTTTGCATGGACCAGTAGAAAGACTTCTAATAGAATATCAATCCTTGATCAGACTAATATATGAGCAATGCCTCATAGTAGACAAAGCTCCTAATTTGTTACATAAGTTAAGTGATATAGAGACTCTATTAACTTTATCCAGTCTTCTCCCCATGCTAGATTTAATGAACAAACTTGTTAAGAAATCCCAAGACAGAACTATGTATATCCATGAGTATAGCAGTTTACATAGAATGACTTGCATTGCCCTGGATGGTCTGTAGTTAAATATGACAATGATTCAAAGCCCAATTTTTTTTAGGTGGTAGACAATTACAGATTTGAATCATGCTAAGAATTTTTTACAATTTAATGCAAAAAATGATTTATGTGTGTTTGTGAAAGGATATGAAATACCAATGCACCAATCTAAGACGGGCAAGCGAGGTAGACTACTTCCAGTTAAAAGGGTTGATTTTGACAGGATTGTTAAATCTGTTAGTGATAATTTGAAGTCAATTTCCTACCAACTTTCAAGTGAGATTTGTGAAAGATTCCCTTGAGAAGAAATTTTTGAAGCCATGGGTTGTGTATTTCCTCATTTTTGGAAAAACTTCGGAGATAAAAAACTGATGCACATATCTTTCATAAAAATATTGATGAATTGATCAGAGAATTTTCAAAACATACAGATTCCAATGGACAACCAATTGAAGGAATTTTAAATTTAGCTAATCTTAAAAAACAATGTAGACAATTTGCATCATGTATGAAATTGCAGATAAAAAACTTGGAGAATCTATTTGAACCTGGTGCAATAACCAGGATTTGGAAAAGGATAGAGTAGAGTGAAGTATTGCATGATTTAATATCAGAATATTTCAAACTTGCTGATTTATGTCAAACAATGATATTGGGGTCAATGGAAGATGAAAGAATTTTCAGTGCATTGGGGTTTTTGAAATCAAAGATCAGAAACAAACCAGATAGAAATTTGGAAACTTGCTTGAGGTTGTTTGTAACTCAGTACAATGTTATAGACTTTTCTTATGATAGGGCATTGGCAATTTGGAATTCCATTCGTGAAAGACAAGGGCTTTTGAACACTTCAAAACCTGGTGGTACTGGTGCTACTGCTAGTTCTAAGACAAATGATGGATCTTGGTCCCAGACTCAGAATGAAGATGAAGATTTTTTTGATTTTGAATACCCAACTCAGAATGAAGAAGAATCTCTTGCTACTAGTCAATTTTAGGAGTTGGATTCCATGTGGGATATAGAAGCTGTAGATTTCTCACTGAGTGAGTGAAGTGATTTAGATTTTAGAATTAGCAATTAGCATTAAAATTTTGGTTAATAGGTATTTAAACACTGTATACTTATTACCTTTTAGTTATTACTGTACTTTTTGGACTTGAATATTGACAATTTGACTCATATTACAAGTAATAAGTATTGTTCATGATTTTTGTAATTTGAATTTTGATTATTGTAATTTGTAATTTGAATTCATGATTTTTGTAATGTAGAATGTTCATGAAATTTGAAGTATATACTATAATCATATAATTATTATTGTCCTTTTTCCTCACTGTAAAGTGTAAACACCTCGACCCTCAATGCCTCATAGTCATGCAGCCATGTTAATATGTTATTTCAAGAATCAAGATTCAAGATTCAAAACTTAAGCTGGCCTAGTTCCGAAGTTACGCAAACAATTCATCTAACCCTGTCTCAACTTTGCTACATGTAACTTTGAGGTCTTTAAAACCCTTCCAAAGTTATGATGATGGTCTTCTTAACATCTCCACTATCATATAACCTTTCAAAGTCCCGCACAAATCCTTTTGTAACCTCTGAACTATTTAATCTTGTAACTAATTAACCTTTCCGAAGTTACGCCAATCCGCCAAATGTTTCATTGTAAATTTGTAACATGTAACTTAGAGGCCTTTGGAACCCTTCCAAAGTTACGGTGATGGTCTTCTTAATATCTTTGCTATCAGATAACCTTGCGAAGTCCCGCACAAAGCCTTTCGTAACCTCTGAACTATTTAATCTTGTAACTGATTAACCTTTCCAAAGTTACGCCAATCCGCCAAATGCTTCGTCGTAACTTTGTAACATGTAAATTAGAGGCCTTTGGAACCCTTCCAAAGTTATGGTGACAATCTTCTTAACATCTCTTCTATCATATAACCTTGCGAAGTCCTGCATAAAGCCTTTCATAACCTCTGAACTGTTTAATCTTGTAACTGATTAACCTTTCTGAAGTTACGCCAATCCGCCAAATGCTTCATCGTAACTTCATAACATGTAAATTAGAGGCCTTTGGAACCCTTCTAAAGTTATGGTGATGGTCTTCTTAACATCTCCATTATCATATAACCTTGCGAAGTCCCATACAAAGTCTTTCATAACCTATGATTTAATCTTGTAACTGATTAACTTTTCTAAAGTTACGCCAATCTGCCAAATGCTTCATCGCAACTTTGTAACCGCCAACACTAATGGCCAACAAACCCTCATGAATCTCTGTAACCACTTGATCATTACTATCGTAGGTTCAGAAGTTCATAACCCATTGGGCCATCACCATCCTAACCACTTAACCATTGAGAAGTTACGAAACAGCCTGGCGTTACTTCAGAACATTGTCATTGGTCAAAGCTTCATAATTTCCTAGAAATTATCAATTTATTATTTGTCATACTCATTAGTCATTCTTGAATCCTAATTTCCTAATACTAAGCATTTACTTAATTCCTTAATTCCTTTAAGCAAAAGCATTTACTTAATTTAATAATTCCTAAATTCCTAATTTCCTAAAAGCAAATATTAATATAATAATATGACATTATACATTATTACATTCAATTTTAAACAAATTGCAAATGCGATCTTGAGCTCTTTAAAAAATTACACAGGCACAGAAAATTAGAAAATATCCTTGTATTAACTTCCTTGAAATTTATACACCAATGATCAAGATTCAATGATCATAGTACCAAAGACTTCTATCACAAAATTACAAAATATCCTTGCATTAACTTCCTCTAAATTTATACATCAAATTCAACGATCAATGATCATAGTACCAGAGACTTCCATCAGGATTCAGAAAATTACAAAATATTCTTGTATAATTGTATTAACTTCCTTGAAATTTATACATCAATGTCAATGATTATACATTGGCAAACAAGCTTGGAAATAGTTATAAGAGTGACAGCTAGCAGCCTAGATTCTTTAGAATCAGTCTTGGTTTACACCAAAGGTGTATCCACAATAGGTGAAATCCAAAGATAAGATACCCTGTTTGAATTAACTGACATCCCTCTATTGGCTCTTCATCTAATACCATAACTGTCTCAACTAATTCCATCATCCATGTCAATGTGACAAGGCTTGAATCTCTCCAATGTTTTCCCACACCACAATTTCCCTCTTTGATGGCCAAGTTATCGCTCTAAGTGTATCCAAGTCTTCAAGGAATTTTTTTGACTTGGCATGCGTTATGGCTCGAGATTCAGCAACAAACTTATTCATGTCAATCTCTTACTTGTACAATTCATCCACAACTTCAAAAAAAGTCGAAATGTCAGCATCACCAACAAAATAAGAAGCCACCTTGCTAGCATCCAAAATTTGGTTGAAAGAATCAACCCACTCCTGCGAGTCCTTCAACTGTCCCTCTATGTCCACAATAGTTGGGATATATCCTTCAGACTCTTCAGAAAAAAACTTTAGCTTTGCCTGAATGCATTTTAACTTTCCATTGAAAAATGCATACAAATCCTTTACTAATAAAACCATTTCCTTAACATCAATTATTTTTTCAGGTAACTCCAATTTTTTCCCATTAGTAAAATTAATCTCTTAAAGAATTGCAAGTGTGGGCCCCAAGTATTAAATAATGGGGTTAGTACAGAAAAGGCATTAGAACATTGACACTCTACCCCCTACAAAGAAATGAATGTGCTATGAATGATTTGAGACTTTCCTTTTAAAACATTTACTCCGTGCAATAACACCTTCTTCAACATCTCCTTTTCAGCAATTCTAGTATCAGCAAGTTGATCAACGTCCATTATTATGTTTTTTGTTGCAAGTTCTAGAGCTAAGCCCCCCTCATACTACGTTTGGACCCCAGCATCATAGACCTCTGTAACTGCCCTGGACTGATTTTTTAGACTATGTATTTCATCTTTTAGCTCCTTCATAATCTTATCCAAGACAAAATTCTTCTTCAGTTCCTCTTCAAAAATTTTCCTAGTTGACACATAATCTTTGAATGTCCTTGCTAGCCTATTCTCTAAGTCCTCAACCATTTCCTTATTCATGGAGGATGCATGATGTAGGAGATTTGCTATCTCTGATCCTATAGTCTCCTGTGACCTCCATATTAATTGGCTACCTTTTTTTGTGTCTTGGATGTCAACCAATCTGGGATTATTAGATTCTGGGGCCACAAACCATACTATTAGTGTCTTATTGTCCATATTGAATCCAGAACCCTTATGTTGTCCATCAGGGCTAAAAGCTTCATATGCTATAGCTTTATCTTGACTCTTGATTTGGTCAATTAAGAATGAGGACTCCAAGTCCCATCTAGGGATCGGCAACATGCCACTTCTCTTCACAAGATCTCTTGCCTCCTCCACAGTTAATGTTTCACTATTGGGATCAAAGGGCTGTAATTTTTCAATCATTTCAACAGTCTTTTCTTGTGATTCCCTTGGTTTCAAAGACAATGTTAATTCATTCTGCTTAACTCTAAAGAGAAAACTTTTAAACTCATTGGACTTGATGAATTCATCATCATCTATAAACTCTTTAGCTTGGATGATCCTGTCATCCAATCTAGTTGCAGCCAATTCTAACTCATCTAGGGCCTTTTCTCCCTCTTCTACCTGTGATATCAATTTTTTTTTTGTCTTAAGTCAGCAAAGTAATTCCAATTATCTGGCACGATTTGTAGTGCCTTTTGCCTTGCCTTTTGTGGTACATTCATCAACTTTTGTTTCTTTGATGGCCCCTGCTCAGATGTGGATGGATCATCTTGTTCTATTTCTACCATAAACACCACATCAGGTTCAAATTCCTCAGATATTATTCTTTCCTCCTCCTTCTCCTCAGGGATGTTTGGAAATTTAGACATAATATTTTCATAATTATCTATACACATGTCAATTCTCGGCATGTATTTGAGATCAGGAAAGAAACCGCGGAAGGTAGGGTCTGCCGTTTTCAATTCTTCCTCTACCCTTACAATGTTTTTCCATTTAAGGGTTCTCTCCTCACAGATATCTTCACTGAGCACATTTCTAATAACATCCTCATCTGCCATAGGTTGATTTTGAGCCAAATTGTGATTCCTCATTTCTCTGAATGCTCCTCTAATGAAGTCTCCAGGGTCATACATCCGTGCTTTAGCATAGAGAAATTTGAATTGTCTTAGGAATTCATGGATTTGGTCCACAACATCTTTACCTATAGAGAAGTCCCCTATTTGGAAACTCCTTACCAAAAAGGTTCCCTTATGTCTTTTAGGGCCTAAGTGTTCTCAATCCATCATGATAAGCTGCCACAGGAATTCTACTATTGCCAAGCTTTCTGGGACATATTTTGGCATTAAGTGTGGAGGTTGAGGGCAAGCATACACTCTTATAACAAAAAAATTCTTAACAAAAAACATATCACCCCAATTGTGGTTAATTTCATTGTCAATTTTAAATGCTAGGGGTCTAAGCAATTTTATAACTAGTAAAGGAAATCTATTCCTCACAATACCTAACATGTTCATTAATGGATCCACAAAATCACTATAAAAAGCAATGGAATTAGAGAAATGGTGACTTCTATACCATAACCTGGTCTAGAGCTGAAGCAGAACAGTTCATCTTGCATTCTCGGTCTCATTGATGAACTCTGGGTTGATGTAGCCAATATTGCAATAGAAGATCAGGTGCATCAGCATGGAGTAGTGATTGAACTTGAATCTTTTCAAATCAGTCTTTTCCATCATCAGCTCAGTGTGCATTACATTGATTATGTGCCCCACATAATCAAACTCCTTGTTGGTGTACAGGTCCTGAACATCTATAGCCATGACATAAATGTTAGGAGTCACTGTCAAACCTCCATCTATTCCAATAACTTTCATTAATGTGAATTCTCCAAAGGAACTAAATAAAGGCCCTTGCCTTAACAAATTGATCATCTAATAAGAATTCATCACTAGCTTGTTTAGTGATAGGATCCAATTCTTTTCTAGCAAACTCAGCTACTGTTAAGTCCATTTGAGCATGTTTGGGTGCCTCTGGAACTCCTTCTTGCAACTCCTGAGCTGTAACAAATATATGCCCTATATTCCCCATTTTCACTAATTTCTCAACAATGGTTTGTTCATCTATGAGCAGGGGAGATTGGGAAGGGGAATAAATATAAGATTGTTATTTATCTCTTCCTTCCACCCTTTGCCTTTTTGGAGATGGAAATGATTGGGTACTGGAGTATAATGTCCTCTTCCCTTTTGGATTAGAGGTATTTTCAACTCTGGGCAGGATTGTGCTATAGCCTCTTTTTTGGTACACCACATATTTCCCTGGTGGAACAAACCTTCCCTATGAAGCTCTGCTCAAAATAGCCTTAGCCTTTTCTGGCTCTGTTTCCATTACTTTCTTCTTCTTCTGGTCTAGGGCTTGCATAATATCTTCAAACATGATCATCAAGGATTCTACCTTCTTCGCCCAGGGCATAAATTATTTTATGGGATCATATGCTCTATCAAAATGGTGGACAAAATCTAAGGATTTCTTATATGCTAATCAATTTTCCTTCTTGATTTCTTGTTCCATCAAATCAAATTCATTTCTAATTATATCCTCAGGAAAATTAAATTGATGATATAGAGATAAACACTTATTTCTTTTCCTGAACACATCAATAATGAATCCCTCATTATTTGCACATTTTACCATTGATGTTGCCAACTGATAAGGCTCCAAGTATTTGTCAAATTGTGTCCATCCCCCTTTAGTGATAATGAACTGGTGTACTTTTGTGATGGTAGGGAAAATGCTACCTTTCAATTTTCCAGTCAATGCTTCCTCTTGTAGCCCACCCAATTGTATAAGGATTTCTGCCAGACCTATCTTGAGTGTAACCCTGTAAGGGAGGACATTTGGAGTTCCTCTAAAACCGTAGACCCTGATAACTGTAGAAACATGGTATAGAATGAAGTCACCCCAATTGTGAACAATCTACAGCTCTTTAGCATACTCCATTGGTCTTAGAAGTTTTAACACATCTATGTGAATCCTTGGGATGTCTGTGCATAACAATGATTTGAGCCTATCAAAATTGACAAAACTGGCCTCTTTCCTATCCCAAGATAAATCTGTACTCCACAACCGAATTGGCAATTCATCATCATCTTGAAATTTTATAAGATCCATTTCTTCTTAAAAATAGTCAGCATTATTATATAAGATCATGTGCATCATCATAGAATTCCACCCCATTGGCTTAGCTATCTTAGCCTCTTTTATGCTTACTAGACCTTGATGCATTAAATAAATAATGTGAGTAGCAAAGTCATATACAACAGACAAATGTAGATGTAAAATCTGAAACATCATAAGCATAAAGTGAATGGGCATTGTTGCCTCCTCATCTTCTCCTAGAACATGACACAGGGAACTATACATCCCTCTAGCCTTGCCACTAAAATACTCTAATTTTAAGTTCTCTGGTGTGTTAGGGCCTAGTACAATTAAACCCCCTATCTTATTGAAACATTCTTTCAAAGGCCCAGTTCTGAAATACTCCCTTTGAGCCTTGTACACTTCTTTGAATTGCTCAAAATCAATGTCATCCATCTGAACATAAAGGTCACTCAAATTGAAAAAGTTTCTAATCTCATCAGTTGTGACACTCAGTAATACATTCCCATTTGTATCTCTCAAAACCTGGACACCTTATCATAAGCTTTAGCAATTGTAATCAACAAATCTGTATCCATAAACACTCTAGGAACTATCAATTTTCCTAATCCAAGTCCCATATGTTAGAGTCTGGGATAGGAGCATTCCTTTGGCTAAAAGTAATTCTGAATAGATCTAGACCACTTATATGAACCTTGGCGTCCCTAGCCCATCTTCCCATATCATACAAACCCTCCCCAACTCTAAAACGAGTATTTACAGGCACTATCTATTTGATTTTTGTAGAGTCATTGGTAGACCCATTCAACTACTGTATAAGATCATCATGCACATTTCTGTCCTTGTAATCAATTTTACTGTTATCCAAAATCTAATCATACAACAAAATAGGCACTAAAAGAGAAATTTGCATGTACATGTTATCCAATTAACACTATCTTATAGGTTTTGATGATTTGAATTCACTTACTACATTTATTATCAGATTTTAATTTTATGTACTCTAAGTATCGATCAAATTATTACAAATTCAAATTCATCATTGATCATTACATTGTGCATTCATAAGAATGTAGTACAAATGTCCTCTGATTCATATTTCATGTTTCAATAAACATAGTACATTGCAAATGAAAATAAAAAACTAAGGTATGGAATAGGGATCCCATGCATTGCCTTGTGTTTGTATCTTGTTTCTGCTGGTAGCTCTGCCAGGTCTTCATCTGCATCTAGGTCACTCCTGAGTCTCCATCAGCATTCAGGTCCATAGGGAAAATATCTACATGAAAAAAGGAAAAAGAACAATGGATATATCCTGACAGATCTAAGCAATGCAAGAGAAACAATTACATACATCAGCTATCTATTTCTATCTGCATATAATTCTGAAATAATAAATGTAACAAGAAAACATAAACCAGCACTCACTATAAGGTAGTGTTAAAGGGACGTGTTTTGAAACATGAAACCTTTCACTTCTAATGTCTATTGTGGTGTATGTTTTCATTTTTGATCAGTCATGAATCTGAATGAAAGGGACTTAGTATGTTTCCAAACTGAGAAACCTTTTTCAGAATGTATTTCATATTGATATTACTTGAAAATTGACAAGTTGTTTTGCAGATAACAGCTAACTAGTTTACATTTTCAGTCATTTTTCAAGATGCAGAACAAGCTGGTTTCCCATGCCAAGTTGCTACAGGAAGTTCCAGGCTGTTGATCTCCAGAGGAATCAAATTGTTTCACTAAAAGATGCTGATTTCATCATAAACAAAGTACATTTTCAAAACTTTCAAGGACTTAATGTTGAATATTTTCAAGTGCTTCAAGATATAATCATAATTTCAATGTTTACATTTTGTTATGACTGGGTGTCATGAACCCGTGTTTGAACCTCAGTCATTAACTTTCTGTCATTTTTGAGTGTCACGAGCCCGTGCTCAAACTTCATTAACAAAATAATAAACATTTTCATCTTGTTGTACTTCATACTATAAGTAAACAAGTTCAGTATCAAAAGGAAATGTACAATAATCTGCTATAGGAGCTTCAATAATGCTGGTGTGATTAATTTCAGAATGCCAATGGATCACATTTTTCAGTACTTGTCAGAAATCAGAAAACTAGT
>MU226185.1:1912427-1923721 GCA_018584345.1 Thuja plicata | reverse complement strand
ATCAGAAATCTGTGATCAATGATACATATTGTAAGGTGGCATTTCCATCAGCATCGGCGTACTCCGTGAGTTTAATCTTCCATCAGCCCTATTGTTAGTTTCCATTGCATAACCCGACCCCAAATGCAGAATTATCATTACAAGGCTAAGGTGCAAAACTTCTTGAGCTTCTGACAATATTGTAATAGCAATCAGATTCGTATGTGCATTAATTGGAATTGCAATTGCTGGTCTATCATTATCTATCTTTATCCATCTTTTTCTTTTCTATGCCTTGAGATATTTCATTAGTACTCAAATTGTTTTTAGAAGAATTATTTTTGAAGGAAATTGTATAAAAACCTCTTTAAGAGAAAAGAACTCACTTATGCTTACTATTGTACATGTGTATTCTCAAAATAACGTTTTGGATTAAACTGCATGTTGGACTCCATCAACAAGAATGCAAGTGAAAACATTTCAAAAAATTCCAACAACTTGGATCTTTTGAAAGCTTAGGGACCTTTATCTTGTTATAAGTCAAACTTTAAAAACTAGAGACTTCTTTTCAGGGATAGAAATCAATAAGTACTAGAAAGTATTAAAAGTTCTCATGATCTGGAAGATCTAAACCAAGTAAAGGAAAATACAGTTTGACATGAGATATGTTGTTGCCTACATTATAGTCTAGCTAGACAAATTCTTTATTGTACCGACAAATCCAACAACATTAGTAATTATAGTTTCTATGTCCACATTTATTCAAGGTCAATATTATTTATAAGAGACATGTTTTCTATTGAAATGTAAACATTTAAAATCTAGCAACAGTGGATTGATTGATCTAATATCATTTCCAAACTTATGAAATTTAAATTAGTTGAATATCCTAGGCAATATTTGTAATTTTTAAGGCATCATAGATCCTCAATTAGGAACTTTTATTCCCTTTCTTCCTATACTAGCATTTCAAGAATTTTCTCAATGTTGATAATGATTCTTATAGTTTACATCATTTAAATCGACCCCCACCTTGTCATATATGTAATGAAGCCTAGAAGATAATGTTCCAACATATTAATTTAAGTCCTAATTTCTCAGCATTTTAACTTCGGTGTTTATTCACAACTTGTTTAATATGAAATTTTTAAATGGATTTCTAAATAAAGGTATAGATTAGACCTAATTAATTTTGTAAATCCTACTAGTAAAATAGCAATGCATTAATATATATTTATTTGTATAGCCAAATGATTGTCTTAAGGTTATCTTATTTTCAGCCTAGATGTGGCCACAAGTTTTATACCACATAATTATTAACTCTAAATCAAAATAAACTACTATATTTGTTGCAACAATCATAACTATTGTATTTCTAAAATAGTCTAAAATAAAATGACAACTTATGTTGGAAATCTCAGTGCTCTTATAATGTTTTCTAATTTATAATAATGTTGCTCAAACCATGTACATATAGTTCTCGATATATCTGAGACTACTCTGATAAGATAAATACAATCACAGTGCAAAAAAGTGTACATATTATTGCCAGCCTAGATTTTGTCACATGAATAAAAAATTAGCGAAAACAATGTCTTCCAATTGAAGGGCGTGTCATGTCCAAATTCATTTGCAAATCGACACTCCTCAGGAAAAAATAGGTTAAGTTTCAACAAGCAAATCCTAAGCTATGTAACTAACAAATGTTTGACAATAACTTCTCCTGCTAAACATTGTGCATACCAATCTAAAACTATGCAAGTATAACTAAGGTTGATTGATTATAATATTGACGCCAAAGCTACAAAAAACAAAAATTGTCTCAAAACTATTTACCTTAGAAAAAAAGGAAGAATATTAAAAAAATGTCGTCTACGGATCTATTTGTATGCAGGTTGTCATGAGAAATTAGTAAAATTCTCAATTAAAAAGAATTTTCTGCAGCTCAAACTATGAAGTGGGTATCAAATGATTTAGGAGTTTCCCTTGCACAAGGAATTCACATTAACTATACAAATACTTAAAAATAAAGATAACAAAAACATTTTCTTTGCACAGTTGGGAAGATACACAACTATATAACACCACCTAATTTCAAAACCACATCCAATAACACAATAGAGACCAACTTGTAAAATATTTCATGGTTTGCCATCCTAAGGTAAGGCATAAATATAAAGCTTATGTCAACGTCTAACTTTTGATTGGGCAATTGTCTATGCTTGTGTCCCCTAGCAAAACTCCGTAAGGGGTTGATGGTTTCCTATGGCACTATATTTCATCAAACACAAATAAATATTGAATTTAAGCTACTAGATTCATTTGCAAATCATCTACATAAATATGAAACAAAAAAATGAATTTGGAAGAGAAAATAATGAATTTGTTCTGATCTTCATGCCTAGCCTACACCAATATTCTTCTTCTCCTTCCTTTGAATGGAGGCAAACCTAAAAGAGTAGATGGATCCTATTGTTTATCCTTACTATTTCAAATCGAGTATCTCTTATCTTATAACAAAGAAGGATGAGTAAGTTGCAAATCAACAAAGAATCGATTATGTGAAATGGGAGTTAAATTCAAAACATTTTGTGTAATCCTTGATGCCTCATGAGAACAAAAGTCTAATATCTTATGATCATACTTAACAACCTTGACTTAAGTATTTTACACCTAGACTAGGGGATTGTATGTGAGTTCTAAAAACTAGTCTACAAATGAATTAAACATGTGTTGTTATTTATTATTTATTTATTTATTTTACTAATTTAAACTTAATCTTTTTCATTAATTGATCCTTGCCAAAATAAAATGAATAGATTTTTAAAGAAATAAAATAAGGAAGTACTAAGGAGAAGGTTGTGACAAAAAGGTTGTATAAAGAAACCATTCTTTGAAACCATGGATAAATGACATCATTCAAAAACATCATCATTCGAATATTCATTCATGTTTATGGTCCTTTGATATTCATTTTTTAAAATGTTCACATTGTGTTTACGCCTAACATCATTCTGAGTTTAGCTATCTTTAGTCACTGTCTTCGTAACATCAAAATGTTCCAATTCTGATTTTCTAGCCTTGTTCTTTGTGTTCTTTCTCGACAGGTCCTACAAGGAAAATCCCTTGTCTTGTCCACATTTTCCAAATTTACTGAACATTTATCCTCTCACAAATAAGTCATAGAAACATCAATATTTTTGCGCAAGATTAGTTTCAATTTTTAACTACTAATGCCGAAATATAGATTAAGGCATATTGCAACTGGTGGTCAAATCTTTCAAAACTCCTTCATTGCTAGACAAAGGCAATGAACCCCATAATGCTTGATTTCTTAAGGGATTCAACCTATAGATTGATTATTCTAGAGTTCAAGTCTCACTAATTGTGAGGTCATTCTAATCATTGACACTAAGATCACTAAGAATGATTGTTCCTAATATACAACTCTATTAATCCTTTTCAGTGCTGATTGTAATGTCCCTTTTGTTAAATGCCCTAGTTTTTGCCCTAAATCACAAATTCCAAGTAAAACAAGAAGTAAAATAGAATTAGTAACATTATGCTCATGGTTGAGATCTAGCAACATAATAGGAAAATCATTGAAACATAATCCACAAAATAGGTCTTCCTTATTTGAGACATTAAAAGCTTAGGTCATTTCAACTAATAGATCACTTAATTTAGTTTTTTGGAAAAATATAATATTTTAAGAAATGTTTTGCTCTTCTTGGTGGATATAAAATGTTTTAAGTCAAATACATAAAGCGGTGAGTCTTAGGCACCTAAGAAATGAAAATGTTTTTTGTTTCATGCTAGGTATATGCTAATAGCTTGCCAAGATCAACGCAAAGAGAGGGAAATGTTATTATTTGTGTTACTTATGTTGACCTCTATATATACACAAAAGGAGAGGTAGGGTTTCTTGTTCAAACAAATCTCCCTTTATGGAATAAAAACAAGTGATGGACGATTTAAAGGCCACGCAGCAAAGTGAAAGACAATTACAGAATTGTAGAAAAAATGTATAAGATGTTGCGAGAAATTGGAGGGGTTTCAAGAGAATGCAACAACTGGTGCCAACGCGTTTGAAGGGTTTTAGCTACAGTTTTCAGCGTGGAAGTTTTCAATGAAAAGGCAAAAGTGGCACATTTCATGGAGTAGAGATTTCAAGAGCTAGCAAAAATGTGTATTCACATGCTTAAACACCCAATTACAATTTTGTTGCTTCGTTTCCATAAATCTATATTAATGATACAATTATGGTGGAAAAGTTCTATCTATCACCTATGCTCATTGCTAATGTCAAAGTCATATATAAGGTCATCATTAAAAAGTTATTGATAACATAATATGTTTCTATGAACTACTTTCACGACCTTACAACATTTAAGAAAATGTGTTTTGCATTTGAGAGAAAATCTCAAGCCTATACACCGTTATGAGAAAGTGGAGAAATACAATTCCAAAATGATAAAAAACAAGGATAGACTAGTTAAAAGACTTCATGTGAAAATGCCAAAAAGAAATAAAATGTTGGTGATAATAGAAGTAGACTTTGTGACTGTTACCAGTTATCAACAAACCCCCTAAGCTTCGTTACATGGTCAATATCCATGGGGTAGATTGTAAAGATTTGAATGTATGGGACAAGACCCTTCAAAATGTTATGAATATGCTGGAAAACTGTAGTTGCGTACGATTTTTTCTATTATGTTTGATAATGTTGGTTGTCATCAATGTATTAATTATCCGTATTAAGTTTGTTGGCACTCTCATGTAGTTGTAAGTGTGAGTTTCCCGACGATTGTGTTCTTGGCAACTGTCGGATCCTTGAAATATCTTGAGTATCGCTAAGGGGGGAGGGTGTAGTCGGATGAATTGTAAACCCTTGGCCAACCATCTCTGGTCTTCTTCTTTGTAATGAATTCATGAGCGAATAAAGATATATTTCACTCTTATATCTGAACGCACTATCATGTTTATTATTATTCCATGTATGTAATTTACTAGGCATAGCAGTAAACAAAAAGCCAGTAGAACATACAAGATCCCAGACGCACTGGCTCAATATGGAATGTTACATAAGCCATAAAAAAATGTTTTATTTAGTATTCATATTGAAATGGACACAACAAATAAACGTTTGCTGTCACTGGTTTACGCTTTATGAAGTGAGACTGAGAATGGCCTTTCCTGCATGCAAGACTCTCAACGGCCCTTTTGAAATTTCTTATGGTGTGAGTTGCAATGGTACAAACACATTACTATACACATGGTTATTTGCAATGCTGAAATACAAAGGACAAGTTTTTGCGAATACAAAAGACTCAGTTTTGAAACATGCACAAAAGATAAGATTTATTAGTAATCTTCGATGGATAGGAACTGTCACTACAAACAAGTTATGGACTAAGTATGAATGGATTTTGGGTCTGGAAACTAAAGACAAAGAGGGTGGAGTTTGGAGCACAAAGACATGTCTGCCCAAGAATGAAAGAATGTTTCAATAGTGATCAAGGACAAAAAAACTGCTCGAAGGAAAAGATAGTCATAAGAGAGGATGAGGTTTGACAAACATATTTGACAAAGTTTATCCATGATGAAGATCATAGAGTCTTGGGAGACAACTGTCAAATGGTTGAATATGGTATTGAATTACACGAATTGTATAGTGTATAAAGAATACAATCCAATCATGGAAGATTGCAAGTCATTTGTTATTGAGTTGCAATCATGATGAACTTTTTTTGCTTCACAACGATTGCATATGTTAGCAGTGAGACCATAGGTGGCACTCAAAGGATATGTGGAAGGATAGTTTCTTTCTTGGAAACAAGTAATGCAATAACAATCCCTTGCACATTATAGCATGATAGTCCTAACCCAGCTAATAGGCATAGGAGTGCTTAAGCAAATGCAAGAAGATTGTGCCTTAGAAACAGTCCATTAAATTAATAGTGACAGTTGCTATGATGTGTAGACTTAAAGAAAGGTTATATTAGAGGGGTATTGAGGGGTTTGATCCAATGGTCATAAGGAAATGGATGAGTTATTCTCAAAACAAAACATAGTTAACACAAAGTGTAACAATGCATAGGTTGGCAGGTCTAAAATGGAAAAGATATGGCAGTTACCCTATGACAGTACTTAATCTATTGTGAGCATCACAAGACAGTACTTAAGGGAATGAGAGGGTTGAAGTGGGATATTTGTAACATCCATTTGCAATGATTTTTGATATTCAACTTTCTTTTCATGTCAACACCTTCCTACACCTGTATCGACAGGATGGACAACACGAGACACTATTAAGGTAAGCACTGTCAATTCATAATAGGCATCAAGATGAATGTTTGCATGGTTTCTTTTCAAGGTCATGCTGTTTTTATTAGACAAAATTGACCGGCCATAAGAATTCACAATACATGAAGACATCAAGAAGGAAAATCATAAGATGCAATCTAATGGGACATACTTGTAGATAACTCCATCAAGAATTTCAAGTGGACTGTTTTGTGTTTGTGATGGAAGGTTACTAAGTTGAACTTATATTATACATAGTCGAATGACCTTAACAACAATACAAGGTCTTGAGAACACAAAGAGAAATGAGAGAGTTGTGATTGTAGAAAAGAAAGGACATTCTCTTTAAATTGACAAAACAATGATCTTTTTCTCCAAAACAGCTAAGTAGTGTGTTATTTTAGTGGCACGAGCATTCATGTTTTGAAGACACCAGAGAGATGAATACTTACCAAGAGTTATTCAAAAATGAAGGAAAATGATGTTTCAAGAGACTATCCTATTATAGTCAACAAGATAAAGAGAGACTATTATGCAATGCAACAATACTTTTCAAGGCTTTTGAAGAGAATAGTTGTGAACCTTGAATATTGAAAAGCACAGTGGATACAAATCAAAAGGACAAAGGAGAAGGAAGATATGGAGAATAAACAATCAAAGGAAACATGACAAGGGGCTTGCAATGATATATCTAATAAAGGGTCAAAACATTGAAGACATGAAAGCAAACGTGATCACTCCTATTGAAAGACCATGATGTCAAGGAGCCACCGAAGGTATTTGTTGAAGATTGTGAATAGATGCAGAACAATAATGTGATTGCATTTATGGTGGAGAACAAAGGGCATGAGTAACACCTTCTGACTATGAAGTAGGCAACAAGGTATCAATTTAGAATGTTGTGACATTGACTTTTAATGACAAAAGTATAGATTTGTGATAATGGCATGGAAACTGAGACAAAGACATAAGACAGTATAAGGCTATTAATAGTAATAGATTTGTAGGGCATGAGTAGCACCTTCAGACTATGAAGTAGGCAACAAGGTATCAATTTAGAATGTTGTGATATTGATTTTTAGTGACAAAAGTATAGATTATTGATAATGGCATGGAAACCGAGACAAAGACGTAAGACAGTCATAAGGCTACTAATAGTAATAGATTTGTAGTTATACATGAAGGAAGGCAAGTGGCAGTGATAGAAGTTGATATTCCATAGTTTTCAAGACAACAGTGATCATACCTATAGAAAGTGGATATTCTAGCAAAAGGCAGCAACTCATAGGCATGCATGGATTCAAAGTCTACAAAAGATAGTTTGAATGCAATAACAAAAAAGGCAATTTAAAAGGTAGTAACAATGTAATGTCCCCTTCCTTATGTGCTGAAAAATCACAATTGCAACAGTTAGGGTTAAGTTACATGTTACTGAATTAAACTTTTCTCAATAATACGATCCTAGATTTGGTTCTTGCAATCATAATATAAGAAACATAAGCAATATACACATATATGTATATATATAATTAATCAGTTAGTCAAGCCATATTATATTCCTAGAGTATAAACACATTGGAGGAAGAGACATGATGGATTTGCCCAAAGCCATTTCTACACCAAGCCTAAGAGTGGATGTCTACCACAACCCTTTTGCTGGGCGTCTTGTACCTGCTTTCCGCAAACATGTCTAGTCACCCTACAAATAGTTGCATCTTGTGGAGTTGGGCAGAGGTTGTAAGGGGTTACTTGACTCTATAAGTTCCCTCTTTGTCCCAAGCCGCAACGGTCCTAGTAGGACAACGTTTTTACAAGCCCCTTGCCACCCTTGACTAGCATATAAATTGTTTTGAGTTGGCCTTTCTACTATGTACCATGGTATAAAAACCCTCATTTAAGGTGGACTATGATAAACAACTTTAGTTTCATGTTCTATCGAAGCAAGAGTTATGTTCCAGGATACATTTGGGTTTGCAATATAAGAAATAGGGGAATATTAGAGTGCCTCAAACAATCATCTACCCTAGGCCCCAGTGAAGCCGTCATCGCTCTTGGCCATTATGTACCCCTTTGCCATCCATATGAGGGAGTGTACCTAGTGAGCAATCCCATAGTTGTTCTTCTCTTCTATTGCCACCCTTATCCTCCTCATGATTAGAGTTCCTTAAAATAATGGTCAATCAAAGTATGGGTTTGAAGAAACTCTAATAGGGTGTTAGGAGGGTCTTTCCCTTCTAAGCCGAAGGGAGGGGGCACTTGTTGCACCCTTGTGGCCTAATGGGACAATTTGTCACAATCATGAGGTGTTCTTAGAAAACTTAATAACACTTTCTCCCTCCTTGTATTTCCTTATTATCCCTACCATGATTGATTAAAGCATTAGCAAACAAAAGTGTTACACATTATTACATGTATTCTTCGCACAAAAGATCATTATAGCATAAACAAATAGCATAGATAGGATGATTATTCATAAACAAATAGCATAGATAGGATGATTGTTCATAAGCAAGAAATCATAAATAGGACCCACTATGCTGCTTATTATTAGAACTGACACTTTATATGAATTTCTAGATTATATTTAATTCCTTATGCCTGAATGAGATCACCGTAATAGATTTGATTGGTTCGTTCTATCCTTATTGTTGGTTCTTGATCAATCTATTCTTCTATTTATCTAATTAATCCTTTTCCTATGTCTGTCTATGAACATTGTAAAGTCCGATATGATCTTGTTCCTTATATTCTGTAATGTCCCCATTTTTGCGCCTTCGTAAGTATCCGTTATTTTCAGAGGTTATTATCAATGGTCCCCGCAGGCTAATGTGGTTATTAGGGTGCCCTGTGAAGGCAATTCAAGGTTATTTGACTGACCCCTTAGGTGTCTATTTCATGTGCCAACATATGGAGGTATAAGAATATTAAAGTGACTTTATATTAATGAAGAAACTATAGGAGGGTGTCATTTTATTATCATTTACCATATGCAAGTTAAATATTAAATTATTAAAAGTGGGAATTTTAAAGAGGGTTTCTGGAAACTTCTTGAGAAGGTTATAAAGGAAGGTTCGAGGAAGTCATTTGATATACTTGGTTTATTTTATTTATCTCTCTAAGAAGTTTGGGAGCTTGGCTTTCAATATAGGACATCTAAGGACGAAAACCCTTGGAGTTTCTTGGTGTTTTGAACGGAAACCCAAATCCATCTTAGGTGTGGATTCATCCAAAATTCACCATTGTGCTCATTATTAGATTTCTAGAGGTTTCAAGTGAAAATCTCTTTAGAGGGTTTGACAAGAATTTAATTTAACTGCAGTTTTGATCATGACACAGCTATATCATTAATTTGGCATTATTTTAATGGTCTTTTGACAAGTGTTTATGGACTGAAATAATTTTATATTGTTGGAGCTAAGGTTTTGAAACCCCGTTTCGTTGATTGTTGCAACTTTGAAGAAGTATTTGACATATTTTTATAGTGTTTGGCATTGTTTAGCTAGGTTTTGGAGGTCAGCTTTATATATTAGAATTTGAGGAGTCATTTGCTGCCTATACCAATCAACCACTTCATATTTGGTCACCATTTAAGGTAGTCATGCTTTCCACTTGGGAATGGGCTTCCATTTACGCATTCAGATATGTGTAATTATTTTGATTAATTATAGTCCTCATATTTGAAGGAACTTGTTTGCTGTTGTAGTAATATCAGAACATATCAGATCTAATATCATTGTATTTTCCATTGTTATTCAAGGAGAATTCATAAATTTATGGTGTGTTCCTTTATCGTTTGTTTTCCATGTTATTCTTATAGTTTATATATGTTTATTTATGATTTGGCATGGAAAACCATAGTTGAAAAACTCGCAGGACTCGTCGCGGATTCGCGAGTGAAATGACGAGCCAAGTAGACTTACCATGGACTCGTTAGCCGAGTCTAGGCGAGTCACTGCGAGTCGACTCACAAGTTTTCGTCATTGACTCACACGAGTCCTCCATCGGGACTCGCGAGTCTTTCACCTGGACTCGTGTCGCCTAGTCAACACGCCCAACCCTTCAATAGAGTTATTTTTTTTTACTTTTTCTCCCGTTTGCTCTTTGCTCTTTGTAATAACAGGGTTTTAGGGTGTGGAGAGGTTGAAGAATCAACATCAAATCAACAACATACACTCAGATAAAGAATTTTTCTAGTCTTTTTTTCTCCCTTTCATTAGAAATCAAAAAAAATTTTAAAAACAAGGGGAAATGCTAGCTAAAAAATTTCTATTTCCCTTTTTGACTTATTTCCTTGCATTTTATCTTATTTTTTAATGCTATTGTTATCAAATGATTCATTATCAATTTTTGGTTAATTTTCCATAAAACCCTTTTGATTTTTTTATTTTTTTCATGTTGTAACAACCATGTCAACTTCAAAGAAAGGGCAAGGCAGCCCCAAAACCAGGAAAAAAGAAAGATGAGGCATGGTAGCGTGGAATAAGGGGAAATAAAAAGGGAGAGATGACTTGCACGGAATGTGGCAAATGGATGACAGGTGGAGTGAATAGATTAATATACCACCTTGCTAGAATATCCGGACAAAGTGTGGAAGGCTGCCCCAAGACAACTCCAGAGATTACTAGACACATGAAGGCCCTTCTTGCTGAATATTACTTGCAAAAAGAAGAAAGGGAAAAAAAAAAAGAAGCCATGATAGTTGCAATGAATCCAGAGTAACGAGAATCACGCATGAATCGCGCGAATCGCGTGAATCGCGATTCGATTCATTGCTGCCGATTTTTTATGAATCGGTGAATCAGATTGGCGATTCACAGGCATGAATCGCCTGAATCGCATGAATCGCCGATTCATGAAAAAATCGCATGAATCAGCCCTCATGAATCGGCATGAATCGGCTGTCAAGTCAAGAAAATTTAAAAAACATTGATTTTTTTTATCTTTTTTTGTGTCTTTCATCTTACATACATTTTTGTGTCTTTCAGCTGAAAAATAACTTTCGATGCCTT
>MU226185.1:1871662-1884765 GCA_018584345.1 Thuja plicata | reverse complement strand
TCCACTTTTCTCTCTCCTCTTTTCCTATATAAAGGAGAGAGCTCATTGTAATCCTTCATCTTTTGTTTGTGCAAATAAACTATAGGCAAAATTCTTGAGTTCTGAAGACTTTGTGCTTCATTGTAAGTGAGTTAAGCATTTGAATAAAGGAAGAAAGATTGACAGACTTTGTGTTGTCATTTTGAAAATCAATAAATGTATTCTTATGTGCACTTGTTGATCCTTGTTCAAATCAAAATAGTTTCTTTGTTTAAATCATTGGAGCATCTTTAATTCAAGTTTTCTGAAGACTTTGTGCTTCAGGGAATCGGGATTACTATAGAAATTAGTGGTTGATACACTCCAAGGACTGAAGACTTTGAGCTTCAGTATAGGACAATAGATTAGATTACTGATTCGAGGTGAGGACAGGAGACTTTGAGCTCATTGTATCACCTAGTCTTTAGATAAATCACCCGCTGCCTCGTTTGATTGTTCTTACGTCAATCATCAAGTCACCGGTATTACTGTTGCAAGGTGAACTGTATGTGTTATAGTTCAGTTCTATTTGAAGCCACCTGCGGTAAGAAGGGAGCCTCCTCTATCGCTGAGAGCAGAGAGAAATCTCACATACTGCTGCCTAAAACACACGTTTTGCAAGTTGTAGCCTTAGTGACTTGCAAAATATTTAGCCAACATGATGATGGATGGATCGCAGGTCTTCAAATCTTCTCTCCATGCTATCACATCTTGAAATTCCTTCATAACTTTGAGAATACCTTCTCTTTCTTCTGGTATATATACTTTTCCAATGAATACATTCTTTGGGTGGTCCTTTGTTCCAAGATTTACCTTCTCGCACTCGCTTCCTTTAGTTCCTTGATGCTTGAGTGTATTGAACTTTTCTGTGTCAAAGATTCTTTGCAGTTGAATGACGCCTCTTGGGATAGTATTAGTTTTCAAGTTCATGATACCTTCTGGATCAATTTCTGCTTCTTCAACCTCTTCTGCATCAATTATTTGTGTTGTGAAAACATTTGTATTTGACAAGAAATTTAATTTATGCTTATCGTCCTCAAACACTTCAAAGTTGGTTACATTGTCGGGTACTAGTGGTATTGACGTGAGTTCCACTTTAAACTTCTTTAGCCCTTCCAAGGTGAGGTTCCAAGGAACTTCATGATTGAGCTAGGAATTTGATACCTGATTGCAGAATTGACACCCGAACTTGATGTTGAATGCATCAAAATTTTCTGAGGCCCCATACCTGATTTCAGTACTTGTTTAGCGTTTTGTCATGTCAAACGTATCTTCTCCTTATGTGTCCTACAATTAGGTCTAAATCTGCAAATACATGTAGAACCTTTGCTCCTGTGTTGATCGTGAGCAATGAACCGAGGACAAGGGACTCATTCTCAACCAAATTATTGGTTCATGGAAACTAGAATCTATGGGGTGTTAAGTACAATTCCCCAGTTGGACTAGTTAACTCGTAGCCAACTCCCGATCCTTTCTTAGACTTAGATCCATCAAATCTTAACTTCCAGACTTGGTTATCCTTTTGTGGTTCCTTTTAAGGTTTTTGTGGTAAATTGGGATCACGGTTTGCATCTTTTGAGTCCCTGTCTTGTACAATCTTACTTTGCTCGTCTCCCATTCTACTATTTTTAGCCTCATCCCTCTGTAATGGGTTTTCCTCGTGATCAAATTCATTTTCTTTAAACACTTTAGAATCTTCTGTCTTTAATGCCCCTGGGATTCTCTTTTCTACTTGCTTGAGAACGGTCTTGCACATGGGGCAAGAGAATTCATAGTGGAATGCATCATGGATCTTGTAGCAATTGGGTAATAATAAATCACGAATGGGGGTGTTATTTCCCAAGTCCGGTCCTTGTCTGATACTTCTTAGCACAAATTTCCCGAAGTTCTCTAACATGCCTTCACCTTCATCAGAAGATGAACTTTGACTGCTTTCTACGAACACCTCTGTTGAACTAGGAGTGTCTCAGTGAATAGGATCTCATTATTCTCTCCATATTCTGTTATTGTTTACTTCAATCTCAAGGTTCTTTCTATCCTTATTTGGTTCAGAATTCCTATCCAAGGCAATTGCAAGTGAGAGAAATCAGTGGCTACATATCCATTTAATCTTCTTGTCCAATATCTGCCTAAGAGGATGCCATAGCTATCCAAAATACTCAACCGAAATATCAATAAATAGCTCCATTTTTGGATTGGATGCTAGTTGCATGTGAATATTGTTCAACTCCTCAACCACTAGAACCTTAGTCCTATTGAATTGCGTGACCTTGTTTGTACTTGTGGGAACAAGTCCCAACCTTCTACATATGGCGATGGGCATTGCATTGCTAGATGCTCTTGAATCAACTAAGCAATTATGTAACAATCGTCCAAAAATCCTCAAGAATAGAAAGAAGGGAGCAGGCTCGTTTTTCCCCTAATAGAAACAACTTGACTATTTTTTTGACAACTGGCTTTGTTTCCTTCTCCATTGTCTTGTTAACATTTTCTATTTTTGTAGCATTTTGTTCCTTAGTCGCAGCTTCACTCTTTGTTGCTTCTTGGCTTTGAGCAACATAGACTGGTCGTGATGAATTCTGATTGTTGTATGCATTTTGATCATTATATAGTACATCTTGAACAACATTCGTATTATTAGCCGGATTGGATGTATTTTGGGAGACTCTGGTTGTACGTTGAGTGGCACTTGACATCGCCCGAGTGTTACTTCCTTGAATGGTAGGATTGTCCTTCAAATTATTGAGGAAGACATCTCTTATTTCAGCTACCTTCATCAATGCAAACAATGGCAAGTTTATCTGGTTTAAATATAAAAAACAATGGCAAGTTTATCTGCTTTAAATATAAAAAACAATGGCAAGTTTATTTTCACTTTTCGTAACTCTTCTATGACACATTGTCCCAATTTCTTTAGTCCATCTTCCTTCGAAGCATTGTCGATGCCTTGATCATTGTTGGTATTGTTATCTCCAAAAATTTTGCACCCAATTACCAAGTCCTGAAACCTAGTAATTTTGGTGAAACATGGGAACAACCATGAATTCGTGGGTAAACTATAAGGGATGGTTGAACCTCCGGGTTCTAGGCTGGCTCCTATAAGATGGTATACTTGACACTTCACCTATTTTGAAAATGACTTTAACTTGGATGGAAAAGGGATAAGAGGAAACGATAATTGCAAAACTTAAATAATGCAGAAAATAAGGTGATAAACCAATTTAATAATGAGGAACAACTCTATCTCACAACACTATGAACATTTTAACTAGAAATAATGAAGACACAACCTTGGTGGAAAATATTACACATAAGTATTTCATGAAAAAATTCTAAGATGGATAGTAAGAAAGGAAAATGTATTGGTAAAAAATAGATGATATTATTAACAAGAGCAAAGCTCAATAAATAAGCTATATAGATTTTACAAAGAGGCAAGTTTCTAAAATAGAAATTGCCAGAAAGATCGAAGAAGATCTTAACATAATATTGAGCATTAATACTAAAAATAATAAAGTATTATTCTAATACCCTCCCTTAATGCTCAATCTATCAACGACACCAATAGACCCTCTGAATTTTACAAACGTATCTGAATTGAGGGGTTTGGTGAAAATATTTGCAGGCTGCTCCGAGGTAGGAACATACAGCAACTGAATGGAGCCGTCTTCAACCAACTACTGAATGTAGTGACAATGAAGTTCTATGTATTTGGTTCGTTCATGGAAGACTCGATTCTTGGCAAGTTTGAGCACTCCCTGATTGTCGGAAAACAAAGGAGACGAACCGGTTTGAGATATATGCATATCTGCAAGCATCCAGTGAAGCCAAACTGCCTCACAAGTTGCCTTAACAGCTCCTCTATACTCTGCTTCTGTCGAAGAGAGAGCCACTGCCTGCTGTTTCTTACTAGTCAAGGTGATTGCACCAGATCCCAAACTGAACACATATCCAGAGGTTGATTTCCTGTCATCAACTGAGCTTGCCCAATCTGAATCTATGAACCCACTGAGTCTAGGATCATCACTCCTAGTGTAAAGAAGTCCATAATCTGAGGTGCCCTTCACATAGCGCAAGACACGCTTTGCTGCTACCCAGTGATCAACCTTGGGAGCGGTCATGAAGCGTGAGATGTAGTTCACTACAAAATTGAGGTCAGGTCTAGTGGCAGTGAGATAGATGAGACTACCCACTAGTTGCCTGAATTGGGTTTCATCTACAGGAGGAGAATCAAACTTGGCTGACAATTTCAGGCCAGTCTCCATAGGTGTGGAAGCAGGTTTGCAATCCTGCATTCGAAACCTGTCAAGCAAGCTTCTGGCATACTTAGATTGAGAAAGGAAGATGCTGTTGTCAGTCTGCCAAACCTCAACACCCAAACAATAATGAAGAAGCCCTAGATCTGTCATATCAAAAGTGTTGCGCAAATCCTGTTTGATTTCTGAAATCAAATATGCGGAATTCCCAGAAAAGATTAAGTCATCCACATAGACAACAAGAAAGAGAATATCATTACCAGAGTGTTTGATATACAGATTACTATCTGAAGGACTACGCTGAAAGCCACGAGCAACCAAGTACTGACCAATTTTTATGTACCATGCCCGAGGAGCCTATTTAAGGCCATAGAGTGCTTTTTGGAGTCGACACACTTGGGGTTCGGAACCAGGAACCTTGAAACCAAGAGGCTACGTCATGTAGACTTCTTCCTGCAATTCACCATTGAGGAAGGCACTCTTCACGTCCATCTGGTGGACTTTCCAACGATACTGAGCTGCAATGGCGAGAAGAACACGAATAGTACTCATCTTAGCAATAGGAGCAAAGGTCTCCTTGTTGTCAATGCCTTCTCGCTGTGTGAATCCTCGAGCAACTAATCTGGCCTTATATTTGTCTAAGGTACCATCTGCATGTTACTTGACTTTATAGAGCCATTTTCAACTAATGGGTTTCTTTCCTGGAGGAAGACCTGAAAGAACCCAGGTGTGATTCTTCTGAAGGCTTTGGAACTCAACATCCATGCCCTGTTCCCATTCTAGAATTCCGTTGGCCTTTGCATATGTCTAAGGCTCATAGATACTGTGGATGTTAGCCATAAGAGCAAAATTGACTGTGTTATGTTGGATGCCCTCATTTATGGAAGTTCTACCCTCAAGGAGCTCATCAGGACGAAGATCACTGATGGTCTTAGCCCACCATTTAGGCTGAAGAGTAGAGGTGCCAACATCAGGAGCATGATGAATAACTGGAAGAGGAAGCGGATCTGGATCAGGAGCAGCTGCAAGAAGAAGGTTTGCATCTTCCGGAGGAAACTCAGGTAATGCATCATCAAATACAGAGGTTGCATCATTCCTCCCATCAGGTGAACCGAATGGAAGACAAGTACCCAAGTCAGAAGCCTTCAAAGGCTGATCCTCAGAATGATGCTGAGACGAGGAAATCTAAAATGGTCCTCGTTCTTCATCAAAGACATCACGACTGAAGATAAGACGATCAGTGTCTACATCAATTAGTTGGTAAGCCTTATGGTTGTCATTGTACCCTGTAAACATGAGCTTCTGACTCTTGGAATCCAACTTAGTGCGCTGGGCATCAGGAATCCATACATAAGCTAAGGAGCCAAAAAATTTCAAGTGGCTGATCCTAGGTTTGTGACCAGGCCATGCTTCCTCAGGAGTCTTATTTTTAACAGCATGAGTGGGTGACCTATTAAGAAGATAGAATGCTGTGAATACTGCTTCTGCCAGATATTTCCTAGGGACATTTCTATGTTCCATCATAGACCTCGTCATCTCTGTAATGGTGCGGTTGCGACGTTCTACAATGCCATTTTGCTGAGGTGTGTAGGGTGTGGTTAACTGACGTTTTATGCCATGTGTATCACAAAAAGTAGAGAAAGCAGAAGAACAAAATTCCCCCCATTATCAGACCAAAGAGTAATAATAGAAGAACCAGACTCTTTTTTTACTAAGGCTTTGAATTTCTGAAATACAGTAAACACGTCTGATTTTTGCTTAAGGAAATACACCCACATTTTACGACTGAAATCATCAACAAAAAGAAAGAAATACCTACACCCAGTAACAGAAGTAGTATTCATAGGACCACATACATCAGCGTGGACCAGCTGCAGTACCTTGGAGGCTCGCCATGAGTCACCATCCTTGAATGGTATCCGGTGCTGCTTCCCAGCCTGGCAAGCTTCACAAACTCGAGGATTTTGAGTTTGAATATCAGGTAGGCCATGTACTAAATCTTCCCGAACAAGCTGTGCAAGATAATGAATATTTAGGTGAGGATATCGTTGATGCCAGAGAATCGCCTGTGTCCACAAGTCTATAGAGACCATGGTCCTCAATGCCAACAACTATAGTAGTGCTAGAAGCACGATCAATAATCGAGCACTTATGTGCACTGAAAAACAACATCCAGCTAAGGAGAATGCCGTATAATCTGACTGACTGAAAGGAGATTAAGTTCCATATCAGGAACATAGTGCACATTGAGGAATAGGAGATTCCTCCCTCCAGACTGTATTTGAACGTTGCCCTTGTCGACAATAGTGTACTCTTCACCACCTCCAAAAATAACTGAATCAGTGTAGGGAGAGAACTCAACAAACCAATCACGCCTGTGAGTGAAATGACGGGAAGCACCAGAATCAATGTAGGCAGAAGACTTCACATGATTTGCAGGTCTTTTAGCCATGAAGGCATAAAAGGCAGATTCTTTCTGCGCTGTGTGCTTAGCAACATTGGCTTGAGGCTGAAACCCTCCCTGCTTCCGCTGCTCGGAAGCCAGTCTGGTACGACAATCTTTGATCATATGACCAAATTTGTGATAGTAATTGCACTGCACCTTTTTCTTAGAACCATCATGAGGCTAAGAAAATCCCTTCTGTTGAAAGGACAGATATGATGGAAATTTTCCGTGATCCTTGTGAAAGGATTGGGGTGTAAAGGCCTGCTCTGAGGAGGATGAGGTGGCACTGCTACCAAACTGTTGTTTCCAACGATCCTGCTGCAGAAGTTTGGTGCACAACTCTAGGAATTTCAAGTCAACATTAGTCGAAGTAATGTTGAGTCTCTATGAAGTGCTCATAAGAGGATGGTCGACTTTTCAGAGTAATGACTACCATATCTTCTTCCTCCATCTTCCGACCGATAGCTTCAAGCTGATCGCGAATGTCCTTAATCTTTGTGAGATGCTCTTGTAAGGTCATGCGTTCATCCATCATGATGGAGAATAGCTGATTCTTCAGAAAGAACGCGCGACTCTTGTCGGAAGTCTCATGCAACTCCTTTAAATACTTCCAGATGTCGGTAGCAGACTTGCCAGAGGGAATCTGAGGCAACTAATCATCGGTGACAGAGAACTTGAGAAGCATAACAGCTTCGCGATTCCGATCGTCAAACTTGTCTTGATCTGCTGGGACGGAGGTTGGACGAATCTCTGTGCCTAGAACAAGCTCATCCAGGCAACGGTACTCGAAGATGGTCAACATGCGCTGCTTCCAGGTATTATAATAATTCCCATTAAATTTATGACTGCCCTCCAACATCAGATTTGTCAATGACGCCATTGTGCAGGGTTCCCAATGTAGAAATAGGGTCAGATGCAGATACAAACTTCAAAAAAGTTGAAGTACAGAAGGCACGAATTTCAAAAAAAAAATTGAGCTGACCAAAAAAATCTGACAACCACCCAGTTGGAGTCTCGAAAAACCCACTAGGAATTTGAAGTCAGAATCTGAACCGGTTAGAATTTCTGAAATTTTTTCAAAAAAACGAGCCCAGGTATAGGAAAACAACTTTCTGAGAAAAAACACACGCAGAATGGAGGAAATGGGAACCCTGTTTGGAAATAATTCCGACGCAAAACTGCAGAAGTCCGTGTAGAAAGTTGCAAAAAAACCACGAAATAATGGGGGCTTGTTGCGGAATGCAGAAGACCCGCGAAATAATAGAGGCCCGTCGCGGAATGCAGAAGACCCACGAAATAATGGAGGCTTGTCGCGGAATGCAAAGACCTGCGAATAATGGAGGCCTGTCGCGGAAGAAATCCGCACGCAGAAGGAGACAACGCGAACGGAAGAACACCAGGCGTCGCCGTCGCGCATGAAGGAGCTATGTCACGCGGGCGGGAAAAAGAAAAGGTCGCGCGAGCAGAATAGAGAACAAGGTCGCCTGGGCAGAATAGAGAACCAGGTCGCGCGGGCAGAAAAGAACCAGGTTGCTTGAAGACCCAAAACAACTCCGCAGCAAAGGCCCACAAAAAACCTTTGGAAAAAATCGAAATGCACAAAATTAGTCTCAAAAAAAATCTCAGAAAAATTCAATACAAATTTTTATTTGAAAAAAATCTTCGAATTTTTCTTAGAGAGGCTCTGATACCATATTGGTAAAAAATAGATGATATTATTAACAAGAGCGAAACTCAATAAATAAGCTATACAGATTTTCATTTTACAGAGGCAAGTTTCTAAAATAGAAATTGCTAGAAAGATCGAAGATCTTAACATAATATTGAGCATTATTACTAAAAATAATAAAGTATTATTCTAATAAAATGATCACATTCAATAACTACCAATCAGATATACAAATCATGACCTATGAATAACTTTCACTAGCTTCTGAAGGTACAAAAATGAGACATTAGTTAAAGGCTTCTAAAGAAATGAAACACAAAAACAACATCAATCATAAGTACACAACAATGAAACTCCAAGATGGATTTGAAAATCTCTGTATTATGCTTAGAGGCAAAAGACAAAATAGCTCACATGAGAGGTAGACTGCAGAAGATATGCAAAGGACAACAAGATTGATCACAATAGCACCTTACTCCTCCAAAACTAGAATTCCCCTCCAAGTGATAAGAATCAAGAATATATAGGAAAGAGTCCTTTCAACAACCCCTAAAACAAGGAAACTGGATTTCAAAATGTAGGGGTCAGATATCCACAAAAAACCTCTAAAAACGGACTCAAACTCTCCACCTAAGTGATACAAACAATCAAAAAGACCTATCTGTCCAAGTACAACTAATGACCACTCTAGTTTAGCCATAACAGTCCCTAAAAAGACTCAATTGACTCATAAAAGAGTCCAGATCAACAACAAACTCTAATAGGTTGACTAATTGCCACCTCTAACCCATTACAAGAGTCCCAAACTGACTTTTCAACTCCTTTTCTCTTTAAATCCGAAAATTCAAATTTACATTTTGATAATAATTAATTGATTTATAAAAGCATCAATTAATTATTAGTAATTACAATATTTCAATTTAAAAAAAATAAAATTAACTCATTTAATAAACATTTAAGTAATATAATAACATATTACTTAATTTAAGTAATATATTATTATATTACTTAAATGCTATATTTACATTATAGTTTGTGAGTTAAATTTTATTTTTAAAGTTTCTAAGTTAAATCCGATACAAGACAGCTCCACTGGATTTCAAAATATCTTAAAAAAAACAATATAATGTATAAAGTCTTCAGCCTAAAAGCAAAAAGAAGCTTTTTTGCTTGTCATTTTTATCCAATGCTTTTGGAGGAAAATGGGAGCTGCTTTGTGAATAGGGTTTTGAAACCCTACAATGCCGCCATGAAAAAAGGTAAAACGTTGTTTCAGCCACCATTGAAGGAGATAACACAGAATTTTGTTGAGGATTTTAACTCCAAATGACACCTCTTGTTTGTTGCGTGGCCACCATGGAGGAAAATCTGGGATTTGACTGTAAGAAAAATGCTTCAAAACGCGGGTAAGAGAGACCATGGTGTGTTGAATCCGCCATATTTATACTTTGCTTTGGTTGTCTTTGATACTTCCCTCTTAAATCCTTCTGGCGGCTTCTGTTGCGTATGGAAATATGGTTGCTTGTGAAGAGACTTTGCTTATCGCTTGTTTTGAAAGAAACTCGTTTGATTCTATTTTGAACATGAAACTTGAAAAACCCTTTGAAAATAAAACGCTAGCCATGGAAGAATTTATGATTTCTTTCAAACTTCTATAAACATTTAAAAAAAAACGTGCATAAGCAGGTCACGGCTATTCTTTCTGTCTGCTTCTGAAAAATCATGGGTCCTTTTGCACTAAAATCTGCAACCCTTTAAAATCTGAAACCCTTATGAGAAAAATGTAACTTTTTTGTTAAAGCCAGCAGGTCACAGCTGTTGCTGGTGGATACTCTTGCTTTGTTGACTGCAACTATCTGCATTTTTTCCTTTCTTGAAGAAGTTTACATTTCTGAATATCACCTTCTCAGCATTTTTAAGTGCGTCATAATGATTCTGATGAAATTCGCAGTGGCTGTTTCCTTAGCTCAAAACTATAGTCCCTTTCTGTCTTTGTAATCTCTAAGAAATACCCACGGTTACTGCTGCTCTTTGTAATCTTCTGTTTCTTGGAATAAGTCATGGTGGCTCTCCTTAAAATATGCAAATCTTTTCCTTTAAAATTTTGAAACCCTCTTCTGAAATCTGCTGGAAAATGCTTCATTTGTATGACAACTGTTGCATTTCTCTTTCTGGGTCTAGCTTTTTGACAAAGTATATATTAAGAATGTTGCTATTTTCCAAAGAAAAGCTTATTGATTATGTCCTCCAGCAACACTGGTTCTATACGGAAACTACAACATGAGACTTCTGAAACCTTGCAAAACTCTTCTCTGGTCCAGCTTCCTAACAAAGTGTATACTATGAATGTTCACATACTTTTGCTGTTTTCCTGTTCTGTATCTTAGTTTTTACTCCAAGCATAAAACTCTCATGTTTCAATCATGTCAATGAAACCCTACAGGAACTAGATTTCAATTGAGATTGTTGCAGGTTGAGGGTAAGTATAGTACTGTTAAGTTACAACAATCTCAATGAACACAATTTATACCCTTATGATTACCATAGTCAAGTCAAAAAGTTCATGCATAGAACAAACCCTTTTGTAATTCTTCTGCTCAATTCTCAATGCATATTTGATTCCTTTTGAATAAATGATGTCTCTGCTTTTTTTTTCGTGTAATTCCGGTATGCTGGGCTCAAACCCTCGTGGGAGCCCATTTCCATCCACATACCAAAGTCAGAAATATTCAGACCTGCACATGGAACAAACAGTTAGCAATAAAGAATGTCTTTTTGATTTGGAGATTCATTTGATTCCTTCTAATGTTGATATTTAGTTTCCTGTTCAGATAAGAATCATAGTGTGTGTAAGCATGTTGTAGAAGTGAATCAGTTATTGCTTAGATCCCATGGATCTAACCCTTGCTCTTTCTTAAAATCTACAGGATCAGGAGGCATCAAGAAGGACAGACCTTATGTGGGAAAGGCAGAAGTACATCAGCAAAGGCGGACCTACACCAGCCATAAAACCCCAGGCAATGGATGGTTCCCTTCTATCCTATGTTTTACATTTACATTATGATTTGCTTCTTATTTCCATAGGAAACTAGAGATCACTCTCACAATCTTGTGTGAGAGAAACATTTATTCAATGGTTTACAATTTCAGATTATTCCTTTTGGATAAAAGATATGAATCCTTTATTGAATGTATTTGAAAACCAGAAAAATGATCAATGTAAAAGTAATAAATCTGAAAAATGATAATTGAGGTTTTTTGCAAATTGTACCTTATGCATGATGCACTCGTTTTAAACTCTAAATTGCAATCAAAGTGAAAATTTAGTACAGTACCTTTTCCCCTTGAAATGCCTATGGCTCTACCTGAATTGAACAGGGGGTGAAATTTGGGTAACAGGTACCTTAGGTATTACTGGTATTTTGAGCACTATTGGTACCTTGTTTATATTCTTGAGAATCCTTCCGGTATCCTAGTACATTGGTCGCATTGTTATGTGGTGGTGTATCAAAGTTGTTTGGAGGAATTGATAAAGTCAATGGCTCATAAGACTTATAGTTCATCTGATAGACTCTGTCTTGAATTTCTATTCGCTCATTTGTTGATCCAGACAGGAACTCAAAGCGTGGCACCTCCACTAGACCATTAGCCTAAGTGGGTGGAAATTTCCCATTGTATTCTTCAAATTATGGTGGGAATGAGAATTCCTCATAATTTAAAACTTGATCATATCTTGTCGTAGGAATGATTTCATATCTTGTGACTAGAGGGTTCTCTTGACTGTTCGTATTTTCTATCTCCTTTTGGAAAAGGTTTGGCGTCCTTCGAAACTCGTGACATTGTAATTCCAAGCACTGATTTGTTTCGTGTATTCTACACCATCCTGAAAAGTCTACCTCAACAAGAAATATCTTGTTAGTAGGTCGATTGTCAGAGGCTGGTGGATTATCGAGTGGCGACACTGCATTTCCATTGTTTGTATTAGTATTCCATTTTCTCTTTTGATATCCCTGATTGTTGTTGTTGAATCCTTGATTACTTCCTTGATCGTCACCTTGGTTATTCCTCTGATAATTACTTTGGTAATTACCTTGGTGATTACTTTGTTGTCCTTGAAAATTGATTCGCATGCTCTGGAGTTGGTTGTTTTGATTTCTCTAGTATGACTTCAGTGGACAATTTCTTTACTTGTTCAATCAACTCTTTCATTTCATCTTTCTCTTCTTGTTTTCTTGTGGATGAAGTTGCACCTTGAAGATATATAGGTTGGGTTGATTGTACTTGAGAAAGATGGGCCCCTAGATGCAACACCAACTGGTTAAATGGAGCCTCGTAGGAAGACTGGAATTTGGTTCACGATTGGAGTTTGATGTACCAAAGCTTGATTGAGGCCAATGATTTGATTGCTTGCGATTGGTGGTCCCACGGATATTAGTGGTCCTAATATGTTTTGACCTAACTGTTTACTTGCCTCGGTCGCCTTAACATAGGCCGCATTCATATTTGTTGGAGGAGAATGAGATTGACTTACAAATATGGACATGAGATGATCTAAAGCTTTGTAGTAAATCTTTCTTGCTCTTGGGTCGATGACCATGTAAGGGGCTTGTAGCCTTGTATACACCTTGTGAAAGCGATTGTTAAATGAACTTATTGGTTCATGCTCTTGTCTCTGGGTATTTGCAAATTGTTTGTATAACTTTGATGACGTATT
>MU226185.1:1782042-1803365 GCA_018584345.1 Thuja plicata | reverse complement strand
TATCTCAATATTGCAATATTGTACTTTGGGAATTGGTCTATTTTATGTTGTCACTGCTAGAATTGCACCTCCTCAAAGCTCCATTGGTTTATTGCCCCTTCATCTCTTGATTGAATGCTTTTAAAACATTCTTTGCTACACTTTTCTCTCTTGTTCGGGTTTTCTCCTTCCCTTTCAAATATTACCTTTATCTTGTGCGCTTGACCTTTTTCCCTACATAAATGCCTTGTCTCCCATTCTTCTCCACACTCTAGGCATAGTTTAACCCTCTTCTTGTCCTTATGGTTACATAAGTGTCTTGGCTTCCATATATCTTTACACCTAAAGCATGACTTTTCCTCTTGGTCACACTTGTACCCTTGTTCCCATTTCTTTTTGCAATCAAAGCATAAGCCTTCCCCGCCATTCTCATAAAGGAATTTCCTCTTGTGTTCATCCTTCCCTTCAGAGTGTTTATCTTTTGATGGTATCTCCCTAGAGTGATCCCTCTCCTTTGTTTGGGCGGCATCAAGTTGAGTGGCTCTACAAATTGTGTCTTTGAGAGTGAGAGGGGGTCCAAGGCACTCACCAATCCTTGGATGACATTCGTCAATCCTTCTATGAATATTTAAGTGAGTTTTTCATCAAATATTTCGGGGATCATAATAGCTAACCTCTGGAATTCCTTGATATAATCTTCAAGGGTCCCCTTTTGCCTTATTCTTGTTAGTTCCTTAAAATATTTTTGGGAGTGTGTTTGGTCAAAACTTTCAAAGAGTCTTCTGATTGGTTGAAGGCGACTTCCCTCTCATTTCTCGGGTTGGACCAAAGATTATTTATGGTAGAAATGATGTTTTGCAAGTCTTGGGTTGTTTGTTCCATAAAGACCATAAAGTCTTGTTCCATTTGTTTGTTCCTTCTATTGTCTTGGTTTCCAATTCTCTTCTTTTCCCTTTCAAGAGAACTTAAAGCTCTTTGACTAGGTTGCATCAACTATTTTCCCTCAAGTTGCTAGGAACATGCTTTGATACAACATGTAATGTCCCCAAATTATGAGTATTAAAATTTGCCCTAGATCTCAATTTCTGATCAAACAAGGTTCAGAGATACCTTTCACTTTTATTGATGCTCTGCAACATAGGTTAGGGATTATTTATAATCATAATTCGAAGTTAGATTTCTTTAATTAGAAATATGCATATATTAGGAATGTAGGTCAAATGAATAGATTTCTTAGAATTATATTTAAGATAACTCAACCATAGAAGTGTTAAGGTAGGATGACTTTATGAGGTGCCTCGGAGACCCCCTACCCGAGGACCAAGAGAGGATGCATTGTCCCTCTTGGCCTCATGTGGCCCATGTCGTACATATGAGGTGGTGTACCTAGTGTGTTGTCCAATCACTATTCTACTCCATCTTGCCACTCCTATCTTGCTTCAAATGGTTGATCACCCATTTACCATGATAGGGATTATGAGGATTTCTCACAACAGGGTGCCTTGAAAGCCCATCCTTCCTAAGCCCAAAGGTAGCAACGTTGTCCCCCTTTGGCCTCACCATACTCCCTAGTCACATAATATGAGGTGGCGTTTTTAGAAGGAGACTTCATCACCGTTTTCCCGCCTATGATCCCCTCATTTCCCTTTCCATGGCTAGTTACAACAGACAAAAAAACATACATGATAATTCACACATGAATTCTATATCCAACATTCATAAGTCAGCAATGAAATGCGTATTAGATCACATGTATGCAAATGTGTATAAAACTGTATGTATATAAGTTGTCACATACAAATGTTATATTCCTCAAATGCATACATAATTCAAGCAGAGAACAATCATCAAAGTATTTAAAATGCAATATGTGTGTCATGCTATACCCATATCAAGGATCGCCGATATGAGGTATCATTATTATTATTATCTGTTCTCTTCTCTCAATGTCTTTTCTTCTTGCTGATGCTCAAATCCCATTCTCATTATGTTTTTATATTTGTCTTTTATCAAAAAGACATTTATCTTCATAAGAGAATGGACATCATTTTCCATGACTGATTTGTCTTTGTCTAAATGAATTGCACCTTTTAAATTATCAAATTTGGTCACTGCCATGCTGCTTATAGATAAGCCAAATTTTGCCTTATACTTTTTGATTTACAATGTTTTGTCTTATCTAATTTTGTCTTATTGGCTTTTGTTTATTACTTAACAAATGTTTTTGTCTTCTAATACATCCTAATCGACGCCTTTACAAAGTGTTTTACACTTTGTTTTCTTTTTCTGGTTTTCATCATTCTGTATTTTGTCTTATCACTTCTACTACTTTGATCACTGTGTAATAAGTTTTGTTCATGACTTCATCCCTGTAGCTAATTATTCTTTTTTAATAATAAGCTTAAATCTTTAATTACTTCTTCCTTAGGATACCTATGTACTTAGTATTCTCTTCTAGGTGAAGTCATTTGCTTCTTAGGTTTGATATTGCCAAAAATTGTGAAGTCTTACAAACAAGACGATTTTCTAATTCTCTTCTAGGTGTTTCATATCGGGGACATGCCAATAGTAGCCAAAGATCCTGAACAATGTTGTTGCTTACCTTAAATTCCAATGACACCAAAATATGTTTGCAAGTAGTAATAATTATTTGTACGAATTTACCTAGATGATTTTGAAATGTCTTCTTTTAATTGGCGCATTGATATGTAGACTAGAAGTGTTGGTTGAAGCTATTAATGATGCTGAAAAATCTCTTGGGAACCCCCACTGATGATGGCACAAGCCCTAAATAGGGGCGAGTAGCAACAACGATGACCCTAATCAGTAAATTACCTCCTTGCGTGGTTGGCATACAAACAACTAATTGTGGGTAGCTTGCAAATTATGTCCAAAAACCCTCAAAAAATGATAGGACTTGATTGCAACTCCTCCAAAAGGGCGGCACTCAAGATCTAGCAGCCTAATGATGGTGGAACTAGCACATAATTATGGAATATGGTTGTGAGTCTTTAACATCCAATAGAGGTTGTTGTAGAGGGGCCTCACACGACCTTGTAGCTTCAAACAAAACGTTTGTATGTCTCCAAGATACAATGTGTCAAAGTTTGGCAATTTTTGGACTTAGGGCACTTAAAAGAAAGTATCGATATAGAGTATCCCAGAAATTTTGGGAGAGTTAGGGCACAAAATAGGGGTACGCCTAGCGTAGATACACCCATATTGACATTTTTGCAATGAGAGTTTTGCACATAGTGCGAACATAATGAAAGTTGGGCCACCTTGCAACTTCACATTGAATGTGTCTGACAATTTTTTAGGTGACAAAAAATGTACGCCAAGGCCATATGGTTCTGATTCTTCAAAATATGAGAAAGATTTATTTAGGAGGGCCTCACACAATCTTGTAGCTTCAAACAAAATGTTTGTATGTACCACCATCTTCGAGATACAACTTTTCAAAGATTGGTAGTTTTTGGACTTAGGCACTTAAGAGAAAGCATTGCTTTGGTGTAGCCCAGAATGTTCGAAAGACCTTGGGTGCAAAATAGGATGAATAGAACGAAAGTAGGGCTACCTTGCAACTACACATTGCATGCATCTGACAATTTTTTGGGCAATAGTTATGCTATATTGAAACTTTTCACTAAATGCACTTGACAGTTTATGGGGCTACTGGAAAATATTCGCCATGAGAAAATAGATTTGAGTCTTTTTAAACTGAGAGAGATGATTGTAGAGGGTCATAACACAACCTCATATCTTCAGATAGAATGCTTGTATGTGTCATAGGTTTTGTGAAACACTCTATCAAAATTTGGGAGTTTTTGAACTTTGAGCACTTAGGAGGATGCTTGGGCATAGTGTGGTTGGGAATTTTCAAGAGAATTGGTGAGAAAAGCAGGGAAATTCCTAGCATAAACTTGGGCTAGATTGTTAAGGAGGCTTGGCGAGCGAAACAAGGGCATGCCTTGCATAAACCTGACCACATGGACATGTTGGGTCTGACAATTCATGCTTAGGAGAAATAGAATGGAAGTTATATTGTATTGCAACTTTTCACTAAATGCACTTGATGGTCTTTGAGGCGGCAAAAAAGTTGTCGCCATGAGCAAATGGATTCAAATCTTGGAAAACTAAGGAGGTTATTATACAGGGTCATCACACGACCCCGTAGCTTCAGACAACATTTATTTGTGCAACCAATTTTGAGAAATGCCTCATTAATGTTTGGCAATTTTTGCACCGTGTGCACTTATAAGGTTTGTGTTGTCACAGTGTGGCTTGGAATGTTTAGGTGTCTTAGCAAGCGAACCAGGGTTGTGCCTCACATAAACCTAACCACCTGGATGGTCTTTGAGGCAGAAAAACAACTGTTGCCGTGAGCAAATGGATTCAAATCTAGGAAAACTAAGGAGGTTATTTTACAGGGTCATCACATGACCCCATAGATTCAGACAACATTCATATGTGCAACAAATTTTGAGAAATGCCCCATCAATGTTTGGCAGTTTTTGCACTTTGTGCACTTATAAGGTGGTGTCATCACAGTGTGGTCTGAAATGTTTTGGTGTCTTACCAAGCGAACAAGGGGTATGTCTGGCATAAACCTAACCTCCTGGATGTATTGGCTCCGACAGTTCATGCTTAGGACAAATAGAAAAAAAGTTATGCTATATTGCAACTTTTCACTAAATGCACTTGACAATTTTTGGGGCAGCAAAAGAACATTTTCCATGAGAAAATGGATTGAGTTGAGAAAATTGAGAGATTTCATTGTAGAGGGTCATCACACAACCACGTAGATTTAGACGAAACATTTGTATGTGCCATAGATTTTGAGAATCCATTCCCATCAAATTTTGTTAGTTTTTTCTCTTTGGGCATTTGAGAGGATGCGTCCACACAGTGTGGTCTAGAACGTTTGAGTGACTTGGTGAGAGAAATATGGGCATGTCTGGCATAAACAAAACCACTCAGTGTGTAGGCGTTGACGGTTCATGCCCAGGATGAACAAAACAAAAGTTATGTTGTATTGCAACTTTTCAATGAATGCGCTTGATGGTTTTTGGGGCAGCAAAATAAATTTTGCCGCAAACAAATAGATTTAGTTCTTGGAAAATTGAGAGAGGTTATTGTAGAGGCTCATCACATTACCTCATAGATTCAAACACAACATTTGAACATGCCATATATCTTGAGAAACAACTTGTTAAAGTTTGGCAACTTTTGTACTTCGGGCACTTAAAAGGATATTGCAACTTTTTATTGAATGCACTTGCTGGTTTTGGGGGCATAAATTTTTTCTCCACAAGAAAATGGATTTGAGTCCTAGAAAATTTTGAGAGGTTATTATAGAGGGTCATCATACGCCCCCTAGCTTCAGATAGAACATGTGTATTTGTTATAAATTCTGAGATATGCCCTGTCAATGCTTTGTAGTTTTTGCAGTTTGGGCACTTAAAAGGATGTGTAGACCCATTGTGACCTGGAAAGTTTCGGTAATTTGGCAAGAAAAATAGGGGCATGCATAGCATACACCCTACCACTTGAATGTGTTTTCTCTTTTAGTTCATGCCCAAGATGAACATAACTAATGCTATGCTATATTCCAACTTTTTATTGAATGTACTTGACAATTTTTGGGGCAGCAATAAAACTTTGGCCATGAGCAAATGGATATGAGCCTTGGAAAATTGAGAGGTTATGGTGAAGGGTCATCACAAGACCTAGTAGCTATAAAAGGAAATTTTGTATGTTCCATAGATTCTAAGAAACATCCCATCAGAGTTTGATTTTTTTAAACTTTGGGCACTTAGAGGGCGCGTCGACACAATGTGGGCTTCAACATTCAGGTGACTTGGAAAACCAAATAGGAGTATGTCTAGCATAAACCCAACCACCTAGATGTGTTGGCGTTGACGGTTCAAGCCCAAGACGAACATAATAAAAGCTATGCCATATTGCAACTTTCACTAAATGCAATTGACATTTTTTGGGGCAGCAAAAAAACTTTTACCACGAGCAAATGAATTAGGGTTTTGGAAAAATAAGAGAGGTATTGTAGAGGGCCATCAAACAACCCCACAACTTTAAACAAAACATTTGTGCATGCCATAGATTTCCAAAAACATCTTGTCAAAGTTTGGAAATTTTTGTAGTTTGGGGAATTTTAGAGTATTTGCCAGCACATTGTGGCCTGAAACGATCGGGTGAATTAGAAAGCAAAATAAGAGCATGTCTTGCATAAATTAGGCCACCCAGATGTGTTGGCATTGGTTGTTCATGCCTAGGAAAAACATAACTAAAGTTATGCTTTATTGCAACTTTTCATTGAATTCACTCGATGGTTTTTGGGGTTGTAGAAATTTATTGGCACAATCAAATGGATTTGAGTTGTTGAACATTGACAAAGGTTATTGTAGAATGTCATCACATGCAACCTCCTAGGTTCAGATGGAACATTTGTATGTGCCACAGATTTTGAGAAATGCCTCATCAAAGTTTGGCATCTTTTGCGCTTTGGGCACTTGAGGATGCATCAACATAGTGTGGCCCAAAATTACTAAATGCAAATATTTTGTTAATTGATAATTATTTTGTAGAATAACTCTCACGATAGCCAATTTTCTCAGCCTGAATTTAGAGTTGGATTTTTGGTTGTTCCTCTCAGCGAACAAGAGATGAAAAACAAGAGTAACTGCCCAAACAACCAGATTTGCAGAGCTTCAAATGTGGTTTGAGATGTAAGGAATTATACATATTTTTGGATCATAGGACTTTGCCATTATGATATGTTCTTAGTGGATGTTTTCCATCGTATGCTTTGTTCCTACAAATTTATTAGCTTATGTTTTCCATAATATGCTCTATTGGTGTGAATTCCATAATATGCCCTACTCTTGCAAATTTATTATTATGTGTAATCTTTTTGTCCCTCACCTTTATCTTTTCAATAAGCCTCTCCAAATGGTGATGGTGTAAAACCCTAACAAGATCTGTATTCCTCCCTAGTTGATAGTTATGTAGATTGAATCCCTTGTTAACAAATTCCATAATATGAAAGTCATCAGCCCAGGACTCCTTATAGATATAGTAGGCAAGTATCATCAAATACATGTTCAAAATGCACAAGAAATTCAAGTGCTCAATATAGAGATGCCTTTTCTTTATTTTGTATTTTGTTCTTAGCTTAGCAACTTGGGTTATCAATTATGCTAGAGCAAAAAGCTATGTTTGTAGCTTCTTTTAAGGTAATTCATGCCAACTCAGTAGATTGTTATCTCTGCCCATGATGTAGATTGGAAGTTGACTCTAATATATGATAATCAACACTATGGACTCACTTCTATCTTATTGGAAAAAATTGTTACAAGGGCTTTCTACCTTCTCTCTTCTTTCAAAAGGAAGCGATTCTATTTATAGATTATGACCAATTACTTGGTTGAGAATGCAATTAAGTTCTTCCTATATTGCACCAAGCAGTTGCTACAGTTAACAGAACACTGCAAACCAAGTAGTTGCACCAAGCAGATACTCCAATTTGAATCTATCTCCTTCCTCAAAGACCTAAGTCATACAACATCTAATCAGCTATTACAACATTACAGACGAGGTGCAAACCAAATACAACAAAACATGAGAATATGAAAACTTATCACTGTAAAATTTTAGTCCCTAGTGTCTTATTTCCTATGTTCCATGGCATTTCAGGGACGGGAATAGGGGGACAACAAGGGACGTGTTTCCAAGACGTCTCCTAAAGAGCTAAAAATAGGGGACGACACGGGATGACAGTATACAAATTTCTAAAATATATCTGTGTGTGAGTTTTTCAAAATATATTAAGATATTATAGATAGAGAGAGGTAAAGAGAGAGATATGTCAATAATTGATAACAACAAGACAATATGCAAATAAATCACCGATTCACGAGTTACAACAGTAGTATAACAACATAAATGATAATAGCAATAGTATAAATCAGTAAACAACATTATAACAATAGTCTCAAACATCAAAACCATGGTCTATCAATATAAATATCCAAATCAAAATGTTTCAAACATGTATTCGGAAGTCTCAAACATCAAAATATAACAAGCTACATGCACAACATATGAAACTAAGCCTCATTCTAGCTATCAATATCCAAAGGCTTAGAATAGTCTAAGTCACTATCTCCCTTTGGCAAAAGTGGACCATCCAATGGTAGCCTGACCAATCTTGGTTGCACCTCCTTCATTTGAATTTTTTTGCCTGCAAACACAAATTTGAACCTTGTAGGCCCCACACATTACCGCGTTGGCAAAAAAGAATTTTTAAGAAAAAGTGTTTTTTTTTTTTAAATTCCAAAAATCATTCAAATGTGTAGGGGACACTTTTTTGTAGCGGGGACAGATCAGGGACGTTTTGGGTGTCCCCTAGGCGTTTCGGGGACGGCTAGCTATCCCCAAATGTTAGGGGATGTTTCCTGCAGTATTTTGAAATCGGGGACGGCTAGGGGATGTCCCCTTTTCGTTACATTGTGCCCAAAACATTTCGGGGATGAAAACGAGCACCCTAGGGACAAGAAATATGTCCCCCTATAACATAGCTTATTTCATATAGGAAGCAAAGCAACATGATAGGAAGAAATTATGGTTTACTCATCGTCTATAATTCATTGAATCATAATGTTGCAAGATTTTAAATTTTAACTTACAGAGTAATATTATTGGCATCCTCTTTGTGTTGTATCACATTTTATTTCTCAATTACCAAATTTTGTTTAGTGCAATGTTATAATATTGCCTTAGCTTCAACAAGACTTTGACATGACAATTAGAGAGGTATTTTAGACCTACCCAACCTCCGAAATTGGTTGCAATTTACCAATATAGCATACCATTTTCCCCCAAGGATAAAGGCCATTCTTTGAAACATAAATAATCCCACAAATTTATCTATCTTGCAAGGAGATATTTTAGCTTTAGTTGCTTCTGATTCCACCACCTAGAAAATGTTTCATATTTTGTTTTACAATTCGAGATAGAGGATATATCAAGCCAATAGTGAAACATGTATGCTTGTGTGCTGGCATATCCATCTATTCATTTTACAATTATTCTAATTTGTAAATATATTTGAAGATTCTAATATATGCATAGTACTTGTTGATCTGTAAGATATGACCAAAGAATCAAACTTCTTATTATATGCTTGTGCTTGTGTGATTTATTCTGAATCATTGTGAAGTATCCTTGGACAACATGTCTTAATTGATACTAGAAATTTCAATTTGTTTAAAATGGTTTGGAAGCAATTTCTATAAATAATATTCTTAAAATAACAGTTTAAAAGATTTATTATAGAATATGACGAAATGTTTTTTTGGGTATCCTATTTTCTATTGCGATAATGTCATTGGTTTGGTTTCTAGGAGGTAATAGTTTTATTACTTTGTTGGAGTCATTTTCAACACATTGAATGGTCTTTGAATACATAACAAGTAACACAAGTGAAACAAAGAAATTTACAAAGTGAAATTGTAGAAAATATATATGCTCTATATTTAATGGGCAATTTTGATATTTGGAATTCTATATTGTGTGTTACAATTCTGAATTACTTTATTATTAGGCGTTTCTTTATGATAAAAATATGTCATTTATGTTTCTTTAACATGCACAAGTATCTTTTATAGTAAAAATATGTTATCCATGTATTTATTTTACTCTTATTTCTTTATCATATAGGTTTTTCTTTTTAATAAAAATATGTTATTCATGTATTAATTTTATTCTTGATTTTCTTTGAAATATATGTTTATTTACCTTGAAAAATGTAAATTCCACTTAAAGAGTATAAATGGCAAGTGGAACAAAGTATTGATGATTTTGACTTTAAAAGGTTTATTAATGTTATGTATGAAATGTGAAATGTGCAGGACTCATTTGGATTGCAAGAAATAATATAAAAAATAATTGCCAAGGAATACCATAATTTAAAAGATGTCCACATCTTAGTTGGAAAAAGTTGTGTAGTAATGATGACCTAAATTACTTGTAAATATTTCTTTGCAATTATAATTAATAAAAAATGTATTATTTGTAAACATCGCTTAACAATTATAATTAATAAAAGACGCATTTTTTTTTAGAAGGGGTAGAAATACCTCTCCCCAAACTCTTAAGGATGGCCTTTGACATCCTTCAAAAGGTCTCTGTTGTTCCCCTTTTATCTCATTTTTAATGTTCTTTTAAAAATTAAAGTGAATTTAATTATTTTTTTAATCAAATGGATATTTTGAAAGTTAATAATATAGCTTTTATATATCTATTTGAAAGAATGACTACTATCGCTCAAATTAACATTATTGCAATAGATGCTTCTAAAATGCTATATTTTTTTATGAAGTTTTTCGAATAGAAATATATGGAACTATGAAATGATTATTATAGCTTGAAGGAAACAATAATTAATAGAGTGGAAATAAATATTCTATGCTTTATAATGTGAAGTTATTTTTCTAATATTTTTATTAGGGTTGCTAAGGTATGCCTAATTACTATATAATGAAAATTTTTGGTGTGTGTCTAGTGGTAGGGTTTGTGCACTTGTAGAAACAAAAACATTTTAGGTTTTTCTAGTGTGATTTTTGTTTTTTTATCTATGGAATCATTTTATTATTAATTGCATATTATGTTTGTAAGGGTTGAATGAGATTAATTTGTATGCAACAACACTAGGTTTTATGTAAGTCTGTAATGGAATGAGACTTGTGCACACCATTAATTATTTATATGACTTTTGTGTGAAGGGTCTAATGGAAATATAAAATTGATTGAGTCTCATGAGCAATTGTCGTGTTTGTTGTGTATATAATGAGTGTTGAGTGCCTAGTGTTCTTGTGGATTTAGATTCATGATATTGACTATGTATTTGATTATAAGGGTTTTAATTCAAGGTTCTAATGACATGCATGGCATTTAGCCTTATGGTGTATTTCAGTGTAATTATGCATTAAAATTAATGACATTGTTTAGAAGGCTAATGTACATCAAAATATTGGTACGACTGACGTGCTTATCTAAATTCTTCATGTTTGAGTGAAATCAACTAGTGTGTGATGATTCAACTGAATATGGTAGATATGGTATGTCTTAGGGTTGAATGACGTAGTATTCCTTGATTTTCATGTATAGTGTGATGACTCATTTGAATATGCATGTTTTTTGAGTGAAACTTCAATTATTACTAGTATGCATCAAACTCCTATGGTATGTCTATCGTGCTTAGTCAGGGATGGTGATTATTTTTATTTATGTTCATGTGTTCTAATTGTATGAGTTTTATTTATGGTTTCTATGTTTTCAAGTTATATGGGTTGTAGTTCAAGGTTGCATCAAATTCCCACTGTGGTTATTCATCATGGTTGCATGATATTTACTTTTGTACATAATGATTACATGTATCTTGTATGGATGTTTTAATAATTAATGTAATTTAATTGTATCAATTTGTTTGAATGTTTTAGTGGCATCAAACTTGTATGGTGTGTCGTGTGTGATTGTCAATACATTGGTTGAATAACATTGACTCTTTTGTGTGTGTGTGTGTGTGTGTGTGTGTGTGTGTGTGTGTGTGTGTGTGTGTGTGTGTGTGTGAGAGAGAGAGAGAGAGAGAGAGAGAGAGAGAGAGAGAGAGAGAGAGNTGTGTGTGTGTGTGTGTGAGAGAGAGAGAGAGAGAGAGAGAGAGAGAGAGAGAGAGAGAGAGATTGTACTTAGGTTGTTCAAATATACCTTTGCTTTTCATTTTTTTCTTGAAAGTTAGTACTACATTGAAATTTAAAATTTTCATCAAATATATTTAAACTATTTTCTACAAAAAACTATTGGCTTAGAAACTACAATCATTTTTATACAAAATCCATTCTTAGAAACTTTTCAAATTATGTTAATAACCTAGTCAAATTTATATGTCAAGTTGTCTAACTCTACTTTTTCTTGAAATTTCATTGTCTCATAAGGGCTTATTTTGGACCACCATGATCCTACATTGACACTAAACATGCAAGAATATTGGTGACACTATTACCTATTGCCTATTTTCACCCGTTGGATGTTGGGTGGCACCGTTCAATTACCCAGGTGTGAGTGATTATGATGAATTGTCTTGGTGCAATCACGTGTCAGCAAAGTCACTGTTTAGTATATATGTTACTCGTATGTTGGTCAGTGTTGTTGGCTAGTGATTTTGTGTTGATTGTCGTTACTGGAAAGTTTTGTGGGGGTTATTATTATAATAAGATTTTAATATCTTGTTTGGGGCTTTTATATTTTTAAAAATTTATAATTGACACTTTTAATGGAAAGCAATGTTCTATTTTAACGGGGAGTTTAAGTTATTTTATAAAGTCCTTAAAAGGGCAATTTTCATTATCTTGATTTTATGAGAATTTCATGAGTTTTCAAAAAATATATTGGAGAAATTTGGATTTGCTCGAGAAGTGAAAAGTTTGGAAGAAGAATTTTGTGGGTATTTGTTCTTTGGATTGCTTGGGTCTAATCCCTTCTTCAAAATCTTGTTTGATTTGGTCTAGTGTTCATCCTTATGCAATTATTTTTTGGGGCTTTTGAAGGTATGGCATTGAATTCCCTCTTGATTCTCATTTGAATCTAGTTTTTATGGGTTTTAAAATTATTATGGAGTGTTCTTTTATGGATTCCATCTTATTCCTTGAATTAATTGAAGAGATTTGTTGTATATTGGTTGATTTCGTGTATTGCCTTTGAGAAATGAGGGTGTTGGGCGTCCATGAGTGTTGGAGCTTTTTTTCTTGATCTTTTAGATGAAATAAAGGTAGATTTGGAATGCGTTGAGTGTGAGAGAAAATGGGTTTTCACCATTTTGCAATTCATGAAGTTTGAAATTTTGGGCTTGAATGGCTTCATACCTGTTTTTTCAAAAATTGTGTCTTTGTATTGAAAACCCATGTTGACTAGCATTATTTGGCAATCCTTATGTACCTTGAAAGTGAAAATTACACATATGGTTTGGTCATGGTTGGGTGGGTGTGTATGATTGAGTTTGCATGAGATGCCAATGGCTCTTATATAGTCTTCTTTGAAAACCACATTGGTCAATTTGCATTGTTACAATCGTTATGTTATTGTCAAGGAAAATGCCAACAATGAACCATGTATTGAATTGATTTGTCGATGTTATCCTTGTGTTGAGCCATAGGATGTTGTCATGGGTAGGCGTAGGGCCAATCATGGGAGTGGCTCTCAATGGGGAGACTGGGGTACAAAAAGGCCACCAGGGTAACCCATTGACGATTTGATTAATTAAGTGATACCATTCCTAGTTCTGGGCCGTGTGATTAATTAAGTGAGGTGATGGATCATTTTGTTCCCCAATTTGGCTATGCGATGACACTCCCAGTTTTGGACCTTGTATTATTGTGCAATATAGATTGAGAGGGAATTTTCCTATGTGTTTTCATCTTGACCCTTGTGTATTGTATCTTAGCATGATGACCTGATACTTTGTGATCTTGATCCTTGTGATTGTGGAATTTATGACTGGCTATATTTGTGTGGATAATCCAATGTGATTACCTTGCCTATCTTTCTTGGGCCATATGGTTATCTTTGTGAGCACAGTGGGGAGGGTGTGAGGGTTTCTCGTAGTCGGGTGACATGACCAACCACTGTTGGAGACTAGTGTATAGGTGATGAGTAATCCTAGATCATACCTCTTGTTACCTAATTTTGTTTCCATCTCAATCAGGTAGAGTTGGAAAAGTATTTACAACAAAAAATGGAAGGTACATATTTATTCTTCTAAGTGTACACTATATCAAGAAGAGCTATCAAATGAACTTCAGATCTATTATGAAAAAGGATTTATAAGCAATTAGAATTATATAACTTTGCATAAAAAATAATATTTTCTTTATTCATGAATTCAAAAGTATAGTGTCCCACACAAGTCATGGGAGTAACTGATCCAATGCACTACAAAAGGAAATAATACATATGAAAATGAAAGCATGAAAGGAGTAGGGATCCGTCATTTCTTGAATGACGAACTCCAAGGTTGAATTGTATGTCTTCAACTCCTTCCGCTTTGCTACTCCAAGAGTGCCCACAAGAGATGGAGAAAATGGTGTTAGAGCTTATGATGCCTAATCATTTTATATACATCATCAAAAAATGCATAGTTTTCTCTCATGATGCATTAAACTAGTTTGTAACCATCATAGATATCAGAAGAAAAGTAGAGAACCATCATCACTATCCTTCAAATTTTGAGCTTCATTGTTTTATCTAACATGTTTGTTCATTGTGCAAGTATTGATATGATATTCATTACATGAGCAATTAGCACTGATATCATAGACTTCATAGCATGTGGGGTAAAATGGGTTACCACAAGCTGAGTTCCTGTGATATCCCCTCTCTAAAGTAGAATTTAAATAAATAAATTGAAATATAACATAAATTATAATAATAATTTATAATATCTTTAAGTTTGTAAAGTTTCTTAAAGATCATTCCATAAACAAATAAATCTGAACCAATGATAAAGAGTTGTAACACAAAGTTAATAATTCAAACCTATAACTTTCATCTATCAAGAGGATATCGTTCAAACAAAAAATATAATTGAATAGCCACAAAGTATATATCAACGATATAATGATTATATATGGAAAATCTAATAAGGAAAAATATTCATGTTCAACATTTGTGACGATGATTCTATCAACCACAATGTTAGAGATTTTTGTAAGCCATATAGATAATTGTATTCTATTTCATATTTTGGTGATTAATAAATCATATGTTTGGACAAATATCAACAATTCGATAATTTCAAATAGTTTGAAATATCATTTAATTAACAACAATAGTTTTGGTCCTGATATTGCTTCTGATGGGTTTGTTGGGGCTGTTGGCTCTGCTCCTGCCTTGGTTGCTAGACCTGAACCTACTCTTTCATTGTTGGATGTTTTTAGTATCTTTGCAGATGTTTCATTGGTTGCTGGCTCTACTGGAACTAATGGTATTTTAATGGAGGCTGGTGCTGGATCTCATGTAGGCACTGAGCTGGCTATTTCTAAGGGAATTTCAACCCCATTTTTGGGTGTTGGACCTTCATCACTAGATTCTTTGTGCTATCAGGATAAGGTTATTGGCATGGAAGATGGTTGGATTACAGTTAAAGGCAAAGTTTCTAAGAAATCATTACTATCTTTTGACATGACCTTGCGATCCCATATGAAGGGGATAAAACGATAGTTCTCTCTTTGTTGCGGTTATCCAAAGATTTATTTTTAGCAGCGGGTCGGGTGTTTCTCTGGCTAAGTTATTTTGTACGATTTTGGGGGGTGGTGGCCTTTTGTGTTGGCTAGTCTGTTGTAGCTAGTGTACTTTGCACTGGGTTTCGGGTCCCTTCAAAACCTATTTTTACCTATTATCAAAACAATACTATTATAAAATTAAGGAATAGGAACTATTATTATTGATAAATTTAATTTATAATAATTAATATCATTATATTAAAATAAGTTTATTATAATAATAATATATATTACAATATATAATATATATTATATTATCATTATAATAATTGGGAAATTAAAATTATTATTATTAATATATTTAATAATAATTAATAACCTTATATTTCTTATTAATATATTTATTGAAAATAATAATTAAACTAAACTGTTCATAATAATATATATATTATAATATTGAAAAGGGGAGGCAGGTCGAATGTTTAAGTGCTCGCCCTTAGTGGTGTGACTGGGCCACAACCTTACAAAATAAAAGTTGATTCATTATGGTATGACATTTAATATATGTAAACTTCTTATATATATATATATATATATATATATATATATATATATATATATATTTTTTATATATATATATATATATATATATATATATATATATATATATATATATATATATTCTTATTTATAAAGATATTCATATAAATATAGTTTTTATTTATATAATTTGAGATATACATATATGTATATTATGAGAATTCTTAATAATGTATTCTTGTGCAATTCTGGATTCTTTTATGGATAAATCTAAATCTCTAATTTTATAATCAATATTAATGCATGTACATTTATATGTTCACTAGGATGATGATAAAGATACCGTATAGAATGAATCTTATATTCATTAGAGATGGATTCCTATATCTGGAGGGGGCTAGAGGAAATTGTTATAGTTTCCCTAGTCTCGAGATAGTTATAATCACAAGTAATATGCGTAGGCTTGGATAACGTCTATCGTTTCCAAGAGGACTTAGAAGCAGCGCTCTATGGGAAGACGTGTCGATAGTCCAAGTTGCTTAGAATGGATCTTATATCCTTCAAGCAGGAGAGCCCATAATTATATGAAGCCCGACCTAGAGGCAACTCTTAGGTTCAAATCCCCCTTACTAACATAAAATATAGAGGTAATGGTTACTTAGGAGCAATGCTTTATGGGACGATGTGCCAGTAGTCTAGGTTGCTTAGAATGGATCCTATATCCTTCAAGCAGAGAACCTAGAATCTTGTGAAGCTAACCTAGAGGTAGCTCTTAGGATCAAATCATCCTTACTAACTTAGAATATAAAAATGAAGAGTTGAATAATATATGTTACCTTCTACTAATGATGGTTTTGTTGGGAATTTATGTAAGGAGAATAAGAAGGGACATTACAAACATGTTGTCATATTATGTTTTAATAGAGCTAAGTGTGAAAATACCATGTCATTTTAATTGAATCAAGTAGGTATATATCACCCATAATAATGAATTGATGAAGTCACTCTCATAAGAAACAAATATCTTCTCAATGAAGACTTGAGGAGCAATAATGTGTAGTATTTTAGTAGTACAAAAGGCATGATAAAGCTTTATATAGTCATGATAAACTACATGTGTAGCATGACAGGTAATACCATTGGTGACATATAGCAGAGCAATTACAAGGAATGATGCCAATGATGCTAGTAATATCAATGCAAATCAGTGAATGGGGTTACTACTATATATTTGCAAAGGATAGGGAAAAATATGAAGGACCCATGATATTGCATTGAAAAGATCAAAGACTAGTCACTATTATTACATGGATGGAAACACCAAGTCAATACACAAAATGGTGCTTCCCAATGCATGTTTGAAGTTAGTGATCCATTTCATAGATAAAGTACAAAGATATCCATTGCCTAATAAAAAAAAAGGATGACATAAAATATGACAGTGCAAATCCATGAAAGTGATCATCATTGTTCTCAAAGACAAGTGACATGAGCACCATGAACACTACATTAGATGACATAATGTTAAACAACAAAAGAGAATGAATCTTATAGCAAACAAGAAAGCATAGGTGGATATTGATTGTTACATATCAGGATAAAGATAGAATGAAAACATGTGCCAAGACAATGACTTCATGGTTGGGAAGGTTCAAAATAGTGGCATATGTCATTTTCATAACAATAGTATATATAATCCAAGAAAAATAAAAGTGAGCATCATGTTTCAAGAATTGATCAAAGGAAACAAAGTATGAATGAAGAATGAACAAGGACCATCCATGCCAATAGTCATAAAAGAATGATTGTCACAGTCATGTAAATGCATGATAGTTTTTAAGATTAAAATCAAAGATAGTCTAGCTATAATGTGAGTCAAAAGCAGTGCACATAAATATAGGTAAAGAGAATCCATCCAATGCAAAGGACAATGAAGACTTATCCAAGGATCAATGATTTACAATGTAATAGCAATGCTTGATCAATAAAAGACAACAATGGCTCTGTAATCTAGCCTGACAATGATCAAAGCACTGTCATAAAAACACAATCACACAAAAGAATTGATGTAATTGTTATCATTCTATGACCTATGGAAGCCTAATAACATTGCCAAACATAATGAAGATAACAGGGATTCCTAACCCTTAAAAAGATTAAAGGAAGATTCATGGTTTGAAAGGCTAAAACAATGATCAAAACATTGTTGAAATCATGAAGATGAAAGAGATACAATGATGAAAAAAATACATTTTTGGCTCTACTACAACAGACACAGTAATAATATTCTTCAGATATAGTGGTCTACAATAATGCTTGAAAAAGTAGCCATAGGTGGATTGAAAGGCACAATTTTAAGATAGTGAAAGAGAAAATGAAAAGGCAGACAACAATAGAGCACAACAATCAAAGAATGAGAATGGATCAAGAGTCTTATATGAAAATATCATTGTCAAAGCAAAGTGTTAGGTTAATGTAAGAAAATATTTAGGTTGTGGCACTAATATTCATATCCATATGTTGAAGTTTTCATTATTCCTTAATAAATCTATTAGTGAAGAGAAGGTCATCTCCAGTACATGTGTAACTTCAAGATAACAAGACCAATAGAAGAGTAAAAGAGAAATGAACACTATTCATTCGAGAATCAAGTGAAGATTGTGTCTCATGAAAGAATATATAGTGGTGGGTCTTTTGACAATCCAAAGAATAAAGTATGGTCACCAAGCCCTCAAGTTCATGTAGCGAATATGAAGAAACACATATGCAGAAGTATAGAATCCACGACCTACAAAATAGATGTAAACCCACAACATTTCCTTATCATTTCTTGCTTGGAGATAGTAATGGAGTTCAAGTATCAAACAATGATAGTAATGATACATTGAGACAAGTATTGTCACTAAATCCTTAAGTTCCTATATCATGAATACCAAGTAAAGATATAGAGCATAAAAGTCATTGCCAATACAGTGGCTTCAAATCTAAAAAACCCATCTATTTGAAAAAAACCCAAGTAAGGAAACACGTATGTAGTAATAAAAATTCATGGTCTACAATAAGCATGAGCCCAACTCAAAGCATCGAGCGTAGAATAAATAGTGAACCAAAAATCATGCTAATAATTTCAATGATAGAAATAGATCTTGAAGATAGTTATTTCCTTTCTTGCAAACAAGAATGCTTACAAGAATGTATACATAACATGCATAAGATAACTTCAATAAACCCCTTGCATCCATAACCAAACATGGTGGTGCTCTCATAGTGGCAGAATGGTGCAAACGTAGGGAACAAAATGAATAAAATGATAAAGTGATGAGTGCAATATATAGGGTTTCCTTTTACCCTAAGTCCTCTGCCATCACTTAAGCATTTTTATGCCTTAGTTTTAGAAACCTTTTCCTCAAACTAATACCCTTGATAGGTATTATAGGCTGCCTTTGGTTTTATTTTGTATAAGTTTTTAAAATGTAAAAATATTGCTAAGTGATGATATATTATTCACTTAGTAAATATTATGTGTAGAACAAAATTAATGCCAATTAATATTTATTTTGAAGTCAAGGGGTATATTTGAAAGAATTTAAGTGAGTGCCTAGTATCTAGGGGAATTGAAGAAGTTGCAAAACACATGGAGAGTATATAGGGGTTATTTTGAGTCTGTTTAGGAGGAGTAAATGTATTTTTTAGTGTCTTTATGATAAGGGAGGTTGAGGTGTGACTTTTTCTTTATCCTCGTGTCTTTTTGGAGTTGTTTGAGGGGCTTGAAATTAGGTTTCATTGTTGCATATGACCAAAAAAGAGGTTAGATTCCTATTTTCATGTAACTGCTTGGAGAAGCATAAGTATGATTTAGACATCATTTTTTAGGAGTTCTTACCAGTTACTCTTGCTATATTGTAATCTTTTGAGGTTCTTTTAGCAGGATTGTGAATGTCATGGTTCTTGTTATTGATCATATTGTGTGTTCAAAACAAGAAGTAGTAAAGGTGTTGAAAATTCATTTTTGGTGCATCACCTTTAGGATTAGTTTTCATTTTTGTGGTTTTCTTCTTACCCTTTTCTATGCAAATCTTTTTTCATTTTTGTGGTTTTCTTCCTACCCTTTCCTATGCAAAGCTTTAGTTTAGTTAGTTTTAGGTGAGGTATCAAGAGGAAGTCAGGCTTCTCTAGAGGTTCGCTTCTATTTTTTGTCACCCACAACTAAGAAGTGTTCTAATGTGTCAATAGATTGCTGAGTTTCAAATTCAGCAGGGTGCAAATCTAGTTGATAACAGTTTTTGGCACGCCTAGTGGGACAAGAGGACTGATTTTCACTCCAATTTTATTGCTTTATTTGTTGTTGGTGGTGTCTATAATAGTAATTTTAGCCTTTAATAAATTAAAATTACACGCTTGGTAACTCTAAGTTGTGGAGAAGAAAACCCAGTGCATTTATGCTTATGAGAAGAGTGAAAACAAGAAGCATCTCTTCATCTTTTGAATTTTTGCAGCTATCTCCACCTAGGGGAAGAGGGAGAGTAACTAATACGCCTGAGAAAACTCTTGTATATTCTAGAATTTTCAAGTCTACTCCTCCTTCTATAAGAACCCATATCATTGTTCCAAGGTATCAAGTTGCAGTGATTTCAATGGCTCAACCTAGGTATCATCCCTTTGTTGCATTGAATCAGGGTAACCCATTGAACTTGGCCCAACATGATGATATTTTTGTAGTTGCTCTGAAATGTTAAGACATGTAGATCTGAAGATAATGTATAAACTAATATGTAGTAGAATGAAATTGCCTTGGTGATTGATTGATTCTACAAAAATATATTTGTATTTATATATAGAATCTATAATGAATAGTTGTGACTAGTCATTATAGAGAGATGTGGCTGTTGATACTAAATGAAGTGACTGTTCATTATACATATCATTTATTAATAACTAATATATATATATATATATATATATATATATATGAGTTCGTTCTAATATATATTTATCAGAGAAATATATATATTACAATTATTATTAATATTATATATATATATAATATATGCATAGTTAAACACGAATGAACAATATGTTAACACTCCCTCTTGAGAGAGAGTTTAATAGATTTGTAGAATTTTCATATCATGATAAATGGCCCAATCCAAACATTCTTAAAATGTTAATCATGAAAAGTTATCACACACGGTAACAATATAAATGTTAAGATGTCCGGACCTATCCGGAACAACCCCTTTCGAGAGTCTATCCTAACAATTGTTACACAGCAGGCAATAACATAAGCAACAAGATGTCTGGACCTATCTGAGACAAACCCTTACGGGAGCCAATCTTGAAGCCTGGTTACTATTTTCAAGATCATCATCTTGAAATAGTAACCTATACACAGAAGATCGTCATCTTCACAAATTTGAAATATTTCAATAATTATATATATATATATATATATATATTCATGAATAAGATGTACATCAATAATTACATTCATATTTTGATCAAACCAATTTT
>MU226185.1:1744554-1777986 GCA_018584345.1 Thuja plicata | reverse complement strand
ATATATATATATATATGAGTTCGTTCCAATATATGTATATATATATACATACATACATATACATACATACATACATATATATATATATATATATATATATATATATGCATAGTTAAACACGAATGAACAATATGTTAACATGAAACGCCTGCCATATTTTATTGGTGAAGACCAAACCACTCCTGTGGTGCATATACAAGATGCTGAAAATTTGTGTTTTGTGCATCATGTGATAGAAGAAAATGTAGCAATTAGATTGTTGGCAACCTCTTTCAAAGGGAAATCTTTGCAATGGTTTAGAGGTTTGCCCATAAATTCAATAACTTCAAGGGGCCAATTGGGAGACCAATTGCACAAATTTTTTTGAAGACAATCAGACCATTTATCATTGGTTGAGTAGTTGTCCACAATTAAAAGGGCTCCTCATGAGATTATGTCAAATTTCAATCATTGCTTTCAAATAACATGGGAAAGAATTTAATAAATGGTAAGGCATATACCTAATCATGCATTTCTTTACTATTTGGGAGATTTAAATAATGACCTTTATGTTATGATACAATCCATGGGAGGGATTTCCTTGCTACAAACTTATCCTATTGCCATGAGATCTAAGAACACCCTTATACAAGCTGGTCAAATTGCCCCAAGGCATCTCATGCCTATATTCCCTTCAATTTAGCCACCAACACCTCTGCAAGAACATCACATAGTTTTTATCCCAGTTGCACCAGTATTAACAACACCAAATACTCAGTCTAATGACTTGGAAAATGCCCTTCTAGCTCAATCTTCTGAGTTACAAGAGATTAAGGGACTCTTACAATGTTTTGGTAATGAGATTGTGAATCTCAAGAGGCTAAAAAATTAAAATTTTAGACATGTCCAACCTACATATCAACCCTCATATTAGCATAATCAAAACAACAAATCTCTCTATTATCCCAATACTCAATGCCAATGACAAGCTCTAAATTCTAGACCTTACCAGCCTTACAATCCTTATGGTGCTAGCTCCTGAAAAGAGCTTGTACTATAGAAAACAACTTAGTAGAGGACTATGAGTGGTGTTTCCCATGCAACTAGCCACACAATCAGAGTACTTGCACAAATGGTGTCATAAACCAGACTATAATGGTCCAAAATAGCTCAAATTTGCAATCTAATGTACCTCTTGAAGCTCCTATACAGCAGCAATAATAACATACTAGGGAAACTACTCTCTTAAATTGAAAAGGAGGATAGTTTTGTGGGGTTAATCAAGCTTGTACCTCAATTGCAACCAACACATGCAGCAAAAAGAGAGCTATAGACAAAGGGTAGTAGCATGATGGAGTTCAAACATATGTCCATCAAGTGCCAAGCGTGAACCAAGGAGTTGATGGTCTGTCTAATGTTGTGAATGTTCAAATTTTACCAAGGGGGCAGCCATTGGCAAGCAAGGAGCAGCCCAATCATCTAGTTTAATCAACTCCAATTCAAGGTGAGGTTGTTGCCCCTAAAGGTCAAGTTAAGCTAGCTACAACTTCATTTAATATTTTGGACCATGTGAAGAAAGAAAATGTGTCAAATTATTTATGGGATTCTTTAAGTATTCCTGGCCAAAATGACCTTCTCCAATCAGCTTTGTCCAATTTGAGTTTACCTAATGAGTTTAACAAAGAGAAGTCAAAAGTTGTCTTAACTAGTATTGCAGGAAATGTTAAAGAAGAACAAGCTTCAAAGGCTAAACCCCCACTTTTTTATGTGCCTTTGATAATAGGAGACCACCTAGTTTATAATTGCATGATCAACTTAGGTGCTAGTAGTTTAGTAATGCCTAAACAAATTGTAGACAAGTTGGGTATTGAGTATGAACCACTTGAAAATGGGGTAGTACAACTAGATGGTACTTATGTTAACACAGTTGGAGTCATAAAAGGGTTTAGTTTAACCTTACATGATTTGCCAAGTTTCTCTATTCCGCGGGATATTTATGTCATAAAATTGCCTCCTTATTTTGCCTTATGTTTGTCTAGGGAATTTACTGCTAAGATTGGTGGTTATTTTTCCTCTGACTAGTCTCATATATTGTTTAAGACTAGTCATGGAACCAAGGTTGACATAAAATCAGAGCCAATTTCTAAGGCCATATTGAGCCTTTATACCCTGAGTGCTATTAATGATGGAGTTGTTGTTAACTGTACTATCCTTGACCATGAAGATGTTCATGTAGCCAAAGAGTTGAATACAAGAATAGAAGACATACCTGATGTTCTCCTGGATGAATGGGAAGTTGAAAATGTTAAGAATATTGTTGATAAACAATTAGAAGAGGTTTAGTCTTGGTGTTTATATGATGCATGAAGCTGATTATTTTATGCCTAACCTTGAAAAGAGTATAGAACAATAGTGTGGACAACAAGATAAGAGGTTTGGGAGTTATACTTTGATGGCTCAATGAGTAAAGTTGGTATTGGTGGTGGATGCACGCTTGTTTCCCCAAGAGATGAGAAGTACTATTCAACTTTCAGATTTTGTTTCATTTGTTCTAATAATTTTGTTGAATATGAATCTCTCATTCATGGCTTGGAATGGGCAAGGAGAAGGGGTATTATTTGTTTGAAAATGTTTGGAGATAGCGAATTGGTTATACTAAAATGACTTGCTTAAATCTTACAAACATAGGGTATGGAACCTTATAGAGAGATTTGATGTTGATGTTTGTAGCTTTGATCAGATAAAATACAATAGATATTAATATTATTGTTACCATATTTTCATCGTGCATATTTAAATGGTAGGGCTGTTATCATCCCTTATATTTCCGGTGAAAAAAGTTCTTTTGGGTTAATAAGTTGTCAGATTTTAATGTTCAAAGTTGTTGTTGCATATTTGGTTTATTGAGAAATCTCAAAAAGTCTAAAATTTGATGTCCTAAATTATCAAAGAGTACAGATTGTTTGCAAAGTACAGATACTTTTTGAATTCATATAGGAAAAATTCTTTGCTCATTTCAAATAACAAGAAAAAAATATTTAAAGTAGTCCACACAAGTAGTGGTTTCTTTCAAAACTATAAACTAGAAAGTGTATCTCAAAGATTAAAAAAAAGTATATATCTCTTAATTAAGAGATATACAAAGATGAAAAGTATTTTATACAGAAACCACACAACCCATGGTTTAGGTTAATGCAAACATGCATATTAACTCGTAAATGTAGAAAATAGAAGACTAAATTTCATCTTTATAAATGAAAAGAGGTCAAGACAAGAGGAATAGGGTTAGGCCCCCCCATTGCCTGGTATTTTTGTTGTGCTCTGAAAGTTGTAGTTCTAGGCCCGTGTCTAAGATCTGCCTGCATTAAGGAAAAAAGATGCAAATCAGCAATACAGAGACATTCAGAATAGTGCAGAAAAAAGCAAGTGTTTTGTTAATTGTTTGCTCAATGTGCAAGTACAGGTATGAAGACATTGTAGGTTGTTGAAAGGACACATGTACATTACAGGTGTGAAACTTTCCAACTGAGTCATGAAGAGGCCAAGACCAAAAACTTGTGGAGGCTATTGAGGGGGCATGCATAAGTTTTAGGCATGGGACCTTCTCGCTGAGTCATGAAGCTGTTTGAAGACCTATGTTGTTGAAGGGATGTGTTCTTTTTAGACATAAAACCTTGTGACATTCATCATTTAAAGTTAACTTGAAAAGAGGCAACATGTTATTAATTTTATTATGAAATGAAACCTTTTGGCATTTCAATTTTACAAAAAGGGGAAAAAGTTATTGTCATAAGGTGGATTGATATCATGGAACAAATCTACAAGACAGTTACAACTTAAGATCATTTGCAAACAACCATAAATCTAAATAAAAACATAAAGTAAAGGAATGCAGCGTTTTAGTGTGGTCAACACTGTCAAGAGTCAATTGCATCAAGGAAGCTTCATGAATAAGTTGCAAGCAGCAGGAACATATCAATGGTACTACAAATGAATGAAAAGACAGTAATATTCAACAAAAGAGTGCTACAAGATGATAATAATATGAAGACATGACAATTTGCAACTGATTGTAATAGAGGTAGTTTCATATTGTTCAGAGGTATGGAGAGAAGTAGGGATACATGTATCATGGTCATTTTTATTTCTGTCAAGATAATCACAACTATTATGCTATAGTCAGTAACAAACTGCTCAAGTTCAAGCATTAATCTATATGTGAAGCAATGAGCAATTTCAAATTTTTTTTAAAAGGTTGGATACTAGCTGCAATTGTATCAAAGATTGTGTTGTGATGGGGCTGAGAGGTCTCATGAGAAGAAATGAATCACTATAATGATGTCATCATATTAATACAAGAGAATAATGAATGCATTCATCCATAACAACCAAGAGAGACATAATTGTTTTGAGAAAAATCATTAAGTGTTTGAGGCTTTGTTCAGATAATCATGGCATGTAACCGAAAGGTACCAAGGAACTATTAAAGATCAAAGTACCTCAGTTATCATGGGACAATCAAGCTCAACAAAGCAAAGGTTGTTTCCATATGTAGGTGCAAAGACATACATTTGTGAAGCTAAAGGGATGATATGTTGTTTTCAAAGGCTCAAATCTATCATTTAATGCAGTTAGCATGTGTGAACTCCATGACGATATCATATGAATGGAACCAGGACAACGACCAAGAAGTTGCAGTAGGGTTATATTGCATGGGTAGGAAAGATACAAGAGTAGCCAGCCATATCAAAGCATCCTATTTCAAGATATTATTCAGGTACAAATGCATAATCATATCGAAATGAACAATTGCACTCATGTTGTTATGTATACCAATTAAGTGTTACATTATTGGATATGGTTGTCATTGTGCATGTAACAATCAAATAGGGGGAGGATCTACAATAGTCAAAGGAACACAATGATATGTGTCATATGCAGATATATGAGTATGAGTCGAGACAGGAAAGAAATCATATATAACTTGCATTTCTATAATGAATGCAGTCATCAAAGTCTTTCTATTATCTCAATTTCAATGATATAAATTGAGCATTATGGATCAAAAGGGAGTCTTTTCAAGACCAGAAGAGTTTCACTGGATGGTGAACTAATGGTGACACTAATGGCATGGAGCAGGTATCAAGTTGAGTTCAAAGATTATGATCAATGTAATGTGAAAGAGAAAACTGATTAAAGATATTTTCTACATGATAATGAATACAAACATACATGACATTGAAAAGTGCATTCAAATGCAAGACAAGTGCAAGTACATCAAAGAGTGTGCAATAAATGACAATATATCAAAGAGCCTCTTCATTACAATCCATTGATGATAAGAATACAGAGCTATAAATATCAGAGTTCATATGGATTGAAATCTTCGTAACAAAAGTATAAGGGAAACATGGTCTAATCTATGGTTTTGAGCCATATTCAGCAGCAGTTATTAGTTGTACATAAGTCATAAAAATTTATTGAAATTATTGATAGCATACGGACAAGCAATGTATCAGCTAGAAAAGTTTGAAAAGAAGACAAATACAGTGACAATATTCATCCTTTTGTTCGCACTGTACAAAGAAATAAAAATCAGCAACATGCTATTAGTATGTATCAGAAGAAAATGAAGTATTAATAGTACATTCTCTTATGCCAATTGACAGAAAGTTCTGATTTAACACATACAAAAGGAGATAAAAGGAGATGTAATATTTCAGCATACATACAGTCTCAAAATGAAACTTCCAGATTTACATAGTCTATTGAAAAAAGGAAAAAATGTAATAAAGAGAGAGGATCAAACAACAAGTGTTTTGTTGAAGTGTTGATGCAAGGGTTTCACGTTTTAGAAAGGAGAGGAGTGTTGTTTCTGTAGCTTCAGTTTCCAAAAGGATTATATTTGCAGCACTCAAATCTGGCTGAGATTTTTAATTGAAGGTCACATCTCATTTTCACAAATCGAAGGGAAAACAACAAAGAGCTCAGTCGACATTTGGTGCCATAGTATAAGGAAAACTCTAGTCTTTTTTATAGTCTTTAACCTTAGGGTTTAAATGATCCAAAGATTCAAGAAAGACCACATAGAGCACTAAATTTATGCACAGAATTCTAAATTTATTTACTCAAAAAGAGCATTCAAGGCTTTCGAGCTTACCAGTGAAAAATAGCCACATTTTATGTAAGGAAAGTATTCAAAATTTCTTCATAGAAGCCCACTGTAAAACCCTAGCCGTGGCTTCCAGGTAATAGCAGTGGATTGAAGGTAGAAGAAAATGAAAGAAGGAATTGAAGAATGCTCCATGAAATGCACAAGGATCTACTCCAGAATTCCTTATCGAATCATAGCCAAATCTCCAAGAAAAAACCTTCTTTGTCCATGGGCAAGGCTCAACAATAGAATATCAAAGCAGTAAAATAGTCATAAATGGGAAATTTGTGGCCTATTCACCAAAAATTCCATCAGAAGCCCTCAGTTTGGCAAAGCAAATCTCAAACAGGAACTCTTAAAACCTCCATGAAGGCCAAAAAACCTCAAGGCATCATATTCATAGAGATAGCGGCAACATCCTTCACACTCCAAACCCTAGTCATAATGGCGGCTAAGAACAACAGAGAGCAACAAGGAGCAAAAAAAAATATGAAACAATGCATACATTTAGGGTTTCTAAACCCTTTGTAACTTGTAGTATCACGTGTCTTGTCTTCCTTTTTGCTTGGGTTAAAACTTTAGTTAAAGTCTTCCCTTCATGCCATGTTTAGCTTAGGGTTTGGTTTAGTATCCCTTAGGATAGGTGTCGAATTTAAAGCCTTAAGGAAAGTAAGCTTTAGCTTGCTTTAAACAAAATGATATTTTCATTAAAATTAAGTTTATTGATTAATGAATATCATTTATTAATGATATTCATTAATTTATAAACTTAAATTTTATAAAAATGTTATTTTGTTTAATTAAAAGTTTTAGTTTAATTTAATATTTTGTCTAAAAATAATCTAAATTAAAATAACCAAATATGTAATTTAATGGATATCATTTTTAAAAGATACTCATTAAGTTACGTATTTTGTTATTTTAATTTAGATTAAGTTTTAGATAAAATTTAAGATTTTATTCTCTTATAAAATGATTAATTTATCTAGTTATTATTATTGGATATATTTTAATATATCTTATTTTTTAATGAATAGTTAATCTATTCGTTTAAAAATATTAAATATATTGACTAATAATAAGTAAATAAATTAGGGGTTTTCTTTTGTTTATTCATTGATTATTAATTGATTATATCTTCATATATTAGACTATTTGTTTGAGAAATTAAATATATTAACAAATTAATAATTAATAATTAATAAATAAATAATTAAGGCCTTAGGGGAGGTTTTCTTTATTGCATGTTTATATTGTGGTAAAAATAATTAAGTTGTCATTTTTATAAGACAATTAATTATTAATTATCTTAAGTGCAAGGTAGAGGACTGTCTTTTACGAGTTGGTCTTGGGTTAGGTTGCACCTTTCTAGCGTTGACCGTTAGTTGACTTACCATCTCATGCTCTTTTCTAGGGGAGAGATTTTGTTCACATTCAGTTCTGTTGTTGTTAGGGTCTGTTCACAGCACCTTGGAGCCTTGTTTGGGTTACTTTGGAGTTGTGGATCAGTTAGCATCATTTGGGGAGCCTTTTGGGGGCAGTTTGGTCGTAGTTTCTTGCAGTTATATCCCTATTTCAGTGGGATTTCTCTTCACATTCAACCCCACTCTTTATGCATGTTTGTGAGAGCTTTTGAGCAGTTGGAGGGTCAGTTGGAGTTGATTTTCAGTGGCACTTGGCTTGGAGGAGCTTTTACAACATTTATACTTGAGTTTCTAGAAGTTTGGTTCCCCTTTTGGTGGGGTTTTCTCATGCATCCGACCCTTTGAGGTTCACTTGGCTATATCTTGTATTTTCACCTCATTCTTGGGGGACTTCCTTCTTTTTTACCTCTTTTTGCACATTGCAGAAAGTAGGCATTATTGTAAGGGAGTAGTTTGTAGCAGATTCATAGAGTTTTATGTAGATTTTTTATACCTTTCTGGCTATATTTTGCGTTATGGTTTGATTGTGAGAAATTGATTTCAATTATTGTGTTACATACCTTTGTTGAATCAGTTTTCCTTCAAGTCTTAATGCAAAAAATGATGTCTCGGGGTGCAGATTTATGATTGTGTTTTTTTATTTTATTTCAACTCATTAAGCTGTGAAAACATTATAGTTTTCCTATTTATTACTGATTTAAAAAGAAAACCTATCATAGAGTTATTATTGTAGGGTTCGTCTAGCTGTGTATTGTGTTTCCCCTCTCTGATTTGTCTCTTAGGTTTTGCTGCAACATTAATTTTGGTGACTCACCTTAGTAGTATAGTTTTGTTTCAGAAAGCATATCCTTCTACCATTTTCCTCGTCAAGAAATAGTTTAGGTGATCACAAGGAGGTAGATGTCCTATGATGCAAAGATTTGTTCTCTTTCCCAACAACGAGAATGTTTCCATGTTTCAACAGGATTGCGAGGTTTCACGCTTTGCATCACGGGTGCAATCATGATTGACAACAATTATGATAATAGATCAATTATGATATATTTATGTATATATATTAATATATATAATTATTATTATTATTATTATTATTATATATCTACTCATGTATACAAATTTATTTATTCATATTCTAAAATTATGATCTTTCCCCATAATAATAATATTCTGATTAAATTAACATCACATATGAAAATTCATAAGTATCGAACAAAATACATATTATACTCATGCCTTGATAATTACTAATATGTCTAACACCCGATGAAATCATAAACACCCAATAATGCACCTGATAATCATAACACTTTGTGATGTTAAGAACCCAATTAGTTATTGAGACCGATCGATGTTATTGGATCGAGCATTGTGTATTGGCGACTGTTCATATGTATTGAGTTGCATCGGTTAGTAATGAAGAGACATGGCATTATAGATCCATGTCTCCTCAAAGGAGACATGACTCTATAGTGACATGGCTCTCATATAAATAATCATTTGTTGATTGATCAAAGGCAAGCATATACACCATTTTTTAATGCAAATCTTCTCTCATCAATCAAAAAAAACTCAAAAATATATCCAAAGATAAAGTCAGAGATAATTTTCATCAGCATTTTTCTTGTGATAATTTCATATACATATAGTACTCATATATTTGTGATATTAATTTTGAAATTTCATAGTCCTTCATTGTTTCATACCTGGAAAGAAAAGGCATTCATTAGTAGACATAGAAAAATAAAATTGCATTCATTTTCATTTGTTATATATCCAATAACTTTAACATGGTATCAAAGCCAGGTTTCTTCAAAAAAGCCTAACCGCTTGAAGGAAGATCAAATTAGATTGAAGAAAATATGTGCAAGCTTGAGAAACAATCAAGATCATAAAATTCTTTTGGATATCTTGTACTTTCAAAATTGGAAAATGGAATCAGACTCGAAGACACACTTGACAGTGCTTCAAATTTTGAATCGTGGAAACTACAAATGATGTTTATACTAAGGAAGAATGAGTTAAAGATGATAATAGAAAATTATCTTAAACCTAATGGAAATGATGAGAAAAGTCAATGGGAAAAGGACAATACCAGAGAAATGGAATTATTAGTAGACGGAGTAAAAGGTCATCTACTACCTATCATGTAGTGGCCACCCATAAATTTACTTTCCATAAATTACTTTCAATAATGATGCCAGAATATTTTGGTTATTTTCATGATGATTATGCATATGTTAGGATAATTTTACTCACCCCATACTTGCATGTGTATGGCTGGCATATATCTTTTACATTACTGTGTGGCATGTTTATCTTATATTTCTGTATGATGTGTCTGATATGGTAGAGGACAGAGATGTAGTTACTTGCATTGCAAGATCCACACGTTCGACCGATCCCTATCATTGTCTGTTATATACACATTATGTACATGCTCGACTTTGTGACACGGGTTTGCAGGTACCGGTCATTGACTTCCTTGAATTGTCAGGATGAGTGTGCCTTATCACAATATCTTGGTGGTAGGAGAGGGGAGATAACAGACAGGTCTAAATCCAAAATTAAGCCATTATTGTCCTGAAACAGTGGACAAGAATCTTATTTTCTACATTCTGAATTCGTCAAGGTGATGTCATTCATGAACCCTTCCTTTGTGCTTGTTTGTGGTAATTTGGGTTCCCTGGTGGGGCATTACACTTGGTATCAGAGTCGAGTTTCTACACTGGGAACTCTGAGATTTTGTATGCCCACTAGGTGTTTAGTTGCTGACCATTGTAACTCATAATCTGTAGATAACAATTTGTAATTTGTTTAGTTTATTGTGTTTTATACAACTTACCTTAGTGATTGTCTATTGTGTTTGGGTACATTCTCTAACGCGTCTAGGATGTTGTATTCTTAGGTGTCGTGAAGCGGTTACACCCTTGAGTGTGGCTAACACTGGTTACTTTGTTATTTATTTTAGGTTTTGATGATTTGTCTGTATTGTGTTTGGGCTAGCATTAAATTTTTGAACTTTCTTTTTCTTAGACTAGGCATCTAATTCTCTTTTCGCTGTCTATTTTATGACACTGGTCACACTTGATTTACTATTGACAATGCGCGCTTTTATGATTTAATGTTAAACTGATTATTCCCCCACTCAGGAGTTTTCTTTATGTTTTGTGATGGCTATTCCAAATGCTTGATACAACTAGCTCAGTTTTGTGAAAAATGTTGTTTCTATCATGTTCATTATGGACCTCTGATAGTATGTGTAAGAGAGGATATTGCAGAGAATGGTACTAGGGTGTTTTATCATAGTAGGTCAATTGGGTCAATGACCTAAGTTCCCAATTGAATTATGCATTGTATTCATAAGAGAACCATTGTAGTACCTTTATGTAAACCTTGTAATCTTTATTTGTTTTTCGGCTTCTAGGAGTAAGCCTAATTTTAGGGGGGGAATGTAGTGGCCACTCATAAATTTACTTTCAATAATGATGCCAAAATATTTTAATTATTTTCATGATGATTATGCATATGTTAGGATAATTTTAGTCACCCCATAATTGCATGTGTATGGTTGGCATATATATTTTACACTACTATGTGACGTGTTTATCTTAATTTTTCATATGATGTGTCTGATATGGTAGAGGATGGAGACGTAGTTACTGGCATTGCAAGATCCACATGTTTGACTGATTCCTATCATTGTCTATTATATATACATTGTGTACATGCTCGACTTTGTGATGCAGGTTTGTAGGTATCGAGCATCGACTTCCCTAAATTGTCAGGATGAGTGTGCCTTATCTCAATATCTCAATGGTAAGAGAGGGGAGATAGCAAACAGGTCCAAATCCCAACTTAAGCCATTATTTCCTGAAACAATGGACAAGTATCTTATTTTCTGCCTTCCAAATTTGTCAACATGATATCATTCGTGAACCCTTCCTTTGTGCTTGTCTGTGGTAATTTGGGTTCTCTGGCCGGGCATTACATATCATTATAAAGTTAAACTCCGCATATGACATGTTAAAATCCCTGAAAAATATGTTTGAGATAAAAAAAAACACCAACAAAATCCTTACCCTTAAAAATCAACTCTCTAATATTAAAATGAATAAAGGAGTGACCATCACCTCATATTTTATGAGGATAACATAATGAAGGAACCAACTCTCTTCAATTGGTCGCATTTATTATAATAAGGATTTAACTATGATAACTCTAAATGGGCTCCCTATTTCATGGGAAAACTTTAGACAAGGAGTACGTGCTTGTTCCAAACTCCCCAAATTTGATCGCCTAAAATTTGACTCCATTCAAGAAGAGTGTAATCTCATATCTAGAGGAATCATGGAACCCATAATTGAAGATGTTCTGGTTCTCAAAACTAGTTTGAAAAGGAACAAGGGCAAGAAGTCATATGATGAACAACCTGTTACTGAACAGATTTTTCCTTCAATATATCTTTCTTACAAACTCACTCTATTACCCACTTGAAAGACAATCAATTACTAACAGTTGGGTAAGTGTTCTTTAATCACTTCCCTCTGAATTTTATCTTAGGTATAGCTCCCCAGAATTGAACTTCAATGAATTTCTAATACTAATTTATGATTTTGGCTTTTGACAAGAAAGCTTAGAAAGGTTGCTTTACCATTCATAGATGACAAGAACAACAACATTACTTAAAGAAAATAAACTTAAAAGAACAGAGAGAGAAAATGCACAGTTTTTTGCAAATGATAACTACATAAAAACTGAATGACAATGATTTAAAAATGAGATAACAGATTACAGATTGAGTCAAGTTACTGTGAAACTTTCTAAACACAATACAGATTGAATTAAAAGGTCAGTACAGAACATTTATCCACTCATTTCAAACATCACAGATTTGAAATATAATCGTATATGTATATCACTATTGTAGCACAGACAAAAATGTATATTTTGTTTCCACAGTAACCAGATTCATTCAGGTATCTAGCTAAGAATTGATAAGCTATATCAAAAATCTATCTATTCTCCAAAAAAATTGAACCCCTTCACAGTTTCTAACTGTCCTACTTATAGTTTCAACAAACTGAGAGGTCTCCCTGAAAAACCCGACCTCTCGGACCAACAGTTATTTAAACAAAACCAGAGTAAAAAGGACACATGTCCTTAAAATTTTGCATGCAATTAAAGAAACTAAACTTCCAAATCGGGCTCTTTATCAGTGGCATGTTCTTCGCTTCCAGTGGGGCTTTCTCCTTCATCATAAATGGAATGGTTAGGTTTCCATTCTTTATGTCTTGGATAACTTCCTTAGCGACTGACAAATATGGAGTCTTTATGTTCAAAATCCTAGCCATTGAGGCTTCTTTACTCCATTTCAAATTTTTGACTTTTTCAATTATCCTGGGAAGTTGGTCAATGCATAGGTAAAGTAGGGACTCAATCCTAGCCATCTTTGTGAAGTATGTGGCTTTTGGGTCAATCTTCTCCTTAATTATGTTCATGGTAGCTTCAAATGCTCCCAGCGATCCTTTCAATTATTGATCACCATACCTTGTTGAATATGCATAAGTAGAATTGATAACTTTCAACTCATTCAACATAGCCTTTTGGATTTGTTTAGCCTCAGTTTCACAATCCTTAGTTTTGGTTATAGTATTCCTGATGGTTGAAATACATCATCCAATGTTCTTCCTTAAAATGAAGAAAGTTGACTCATCAAAAGATTTCAAAGACTTTTCTTCACAGAACTTGGTATAACTGTACCTTTCAATCTCCAGGAACTTCATCATAGCAGCAACCCATTTCTCTTCTTCTATATCCCATACTTGTCGTTGTGTCTGCAATTCTCCCAACAGGGCTTCAGTATCATGAAGAATGACCTAGGAATCTTTGACATACTTGAGACCACTTTTATTCACCTCATTCATCCATTCATCTGCAGTGAAAACTAAGGCCCGACCGCGTTGAACTTGTTTCAATAGATTTTTTCTTTCATTAGAGTCCGGGTTAAAGACCTGTGGAGATTGAATCGATGGTGTAGCATAAAATTTACAAAAGGTGTTTATGAACTGAGACAGTGATACAATCATCTATTTCATTTCTTTCTTTACTTTGTTGTCTTTCCAAGAAATCAATAACATTTGTTGGGTTGTTTCTTTGAACAAATGATTCTTTCCTGCGTAGTGCATGGTTCCCAATTCAACCTTAGTGACTTCAAAATCTTAAGCCATGAGCTCCTATTCTCCTTCCTTTGGTCTATAAGTGGCTACTTCAGTGGTCCACTTCCCTATTTTTGCATCTGCAAACATTCGAGTAGTGCTCTTCATCTTTTTGGCCTTGGGAGTTTTCTGAATGTATTTCCTGACAATATCCTGAATAGGAACCAAACTACGCTTCTTATTCATAGAAGAATTCAACCACTTTGGTGTTGTATTAACTACAGCTGATTGTTCAAGTGTCTTCATTTGTGTGTCCATGATCTCTAGCGTCACATCATCAACGTCAAAGAGATCTTTGCCCACCTGTTCTTCTTCACCTATTTGGTAACTCATATCTCCAAGTTTATCATCATCTAGATTGATAGTTTGCACATTCTCCTGAGCCATTTTATTCTTTATCTTAGACCTGGTCTTTGATCTTGTGAGACTTTGAAAAGAAGCTCTAGGTGTACAATTTTTTGTAGCTTTCTTTCGAGGAGCCTTAACTTTTTGCTTCCCTGAAGAACTTGCATTATCAATCGGTGTAGGAATGTTAGAAACAGAGGTCAGGGAAGGCAAAGAGGTAACTCTAACTTCTATTTAGAATTTTTTTATTTTATTTTTGCTAACAAACATTCTGTTTGCAAGTTGACTTCCTGAGGATGCATGACTCATTTTGTGTTTTCATCATGGCAACAAAGTCATGTTTAGTTTCTGTCATGAAAGACAAATAACTAAGTATGAAAATAGGGCAGACAGAGATACTAAACGATCAGCACATCAACGCACGTGTGAGAGATTGAGTCAGTGTATGCGCGTTTAGATATATTTTTTATGATACGTGTACATGCTACATCCAGACACGCATAGTATGGAACAACAGTACGGAAAAGTTACAGGCAGATCAGTAGACCAGCAGTCTAGAAGACAGAGCATGGAAGCTGACTACTATTTTGATCAACGTGAATTATTTTGTAATGTAATGGCTAAGCGCCTTTGGTTCTATGTTTGTAATGATGTAATTAACATTATAGTAAACACGCTTGAGCTGACTTGTTTGGAAGTGTTGTATATTTTGTTTTAGGGCCGACTAGTGTTTTGTTTTGGGTTGCGCCTATTCGGATATAAATATATAAGTATGTAATGTAAAGTTATGTTACAAGCGTCGATTATCATGTAAGAGGAAGATACAGAAGTGCAGTACAATGAAGTCAGTATATGATATAACTCTTTAAGAGAGTAAGAGCATTCGTGCATACACACAACTGATCAGACAGCAGTGTCATCACACCAGTTCATTTTGATATAGTGTATATCATCTTTCAGAAGGTTGTATCTTTCATCCTATTGAGCAGTGAGCCTAGGCAGCGAGCCATATATCTTTAACAAGGTTTTGTAAAAGACTCCTAACAGGGTCAGACCTTTAACCAGGTCATTGTACTCATATTGTAAAGACTACTTCTAACAGGGCAAAGGAACATTAACAGGTTCATTATACCTAGTACAATATTTGTGGGTACTAATTCCCACCGGGGTTTTCCTCTGATCAAGGTTTCCCCGTAATCATATCATGTGTTATGATTTCTTATGTTAAGCTTCATTCTATGTATGTTTTATTTATATTTAAGTTATTGAAAAGTAAATAATAGACAAACACTGATTCACCCCCCCCCCCTCCTCAGTGTTTCCAACTATTGGTATCAAAGCTCTGGTCCTCAGCAAATAAGTTTAACCACTTGAGGAGATCATGGACTCAGTAGAAGCAAAACATTTGAAAAAGAATCTTGAAGCGGCTCTTGAAGATCTTGATAGATCTAAAAAAGAAAATGAAGAACTTAGACTGAAAGTTGATGGCTCACAAATGCTTATCGAGAAATTAAGAAAAGATTTGAAAGATTGTTCTACAAGTGATATAGGGAAAATGATCAAAAAATCAATGAAGAGAATATGTCTCTAAAAGATAAAATTGAAAATCTGGATGAACATCTCATAGACAGCCAAATTTCTATTGAAGAAAAGATCAAAGAAAGCAAACAACTAGATGATGAACTCTTGAAAGCAAACATGAAAGTCCTGGAATTGGAAAACATAAAGAAGAAGTTGGAATCTGAATTAACAGAAGTAAAGGATAAGATTGATAAACTTGACACAAGTTCTGATTCACTTCAATCTCAGCTCAGTGCACAAAAGAAAAAAGGTGACACTACTGTTCTTGGATTCAGTGTAGCACAAATTGAAGTCAATTCATTGCAAGAAAGAAAGAAAACTCATGAAGCATCTTCATAAGCAAATATTGAAGAGATTAAAACAGATCCACCTAAAGGGGAAATCAAGAAAGTTAACAAAACTTGTTATGCATGTAACAAACATGGTCATTTGGCAAGAGATTGCAAAGAAGTAAGACCTTTTAATGGCTATTGTTTCTCCTGTAACAAATTTGGTCATAAGACTATACATTGCAGAACAAATCAAAGAAATCAGTCACAGCAGAATCAAAGAAGAATGAATCAAAACAATCAGAGAAATCAACCTCAAAGGAATCTGCAGAACACTACATGTCAAATATGCAACTACAATGGACACACAGCAAAGAAATGCAACATGATGAACAAGAGCATCAGACCTCCTATCATCTGTCACACATGTGGAAAGGTTGGACACATCTCAAATTTTTGTAGATCCAAAACTCAAAAGCAAAAGGATCCTAAGAAGTCACTATTTAAAGAGAAAGGAGAAGTTAAGTTTGTTCAAGCAAATGAAGATTCAAGCAAGATTTGGGTTGAATTAAAGAAGGACAATGATTTTGACAAAGTAGTTGATGCATCCACAGTGGACGCACCCTCTACTTCTGCTTGAATAGACCTTCTCGGTCTTAGGGGGAGCTATTCTAGCTCAGGACCCCTGCGCGGTTGGTATACTCACCTTTGAGTATGTGCCTATGAATTCATGGTTACAAGCACATAATATTGCTATATGCATTCATGCACTGTCTAAAATGCATCGGGATCTAAGTCTCAAAATCTCTGAGTAATTTGCGTACGGTTGCAAACATTAAATGTGGTAGATTGTATAAAACAAAGTGTTCGATCTTCTTCACACTTACATTCGAGAGCACAGAATTTTGAGAGCATTGGAGCATGAGACATCAAGGCATGAAAGCATAACAGATTTGGCAATTAAGCAAACAGGTAAGAAGTTTGGAATGGAACCCTAGCAGTCGCGTCGTTTTGGAATTTTGTGAAACCCTACTTAAGAAAGTTCCAAGTAAGTATGGAAACCCCAGTTGTGTTTGATATAGCAGAGAGGAAGAGATTGGTATTCAAGAGGCATCCATTCAAATCCATACTGGATGATGTGGAAGGGGCTTTCTCCAAAACCCCACTAGGTGTTGTTCACGTGGAAGATATTCAAGCGTACATTTACTGTAAAAAGGAAACAGTAGGAGATATCAGCATAGCCACTCATATGGGATCTATGATGAAACCTGATTACACATTCAAGGATGAGTTTGCGCACTTGATTGGTAACCCTATTTTTGAATATTTGAATGCGCATGAGTTTGATGAGCCAGAATGGGTGAAGATTTTGTTAAGAAGAATACATGATGATCTTTTTTGGATTGGTGAGGTCCCTATGTGTATCACTACAGACCTAATCCATGAATTAACTGGACTTCCCAAGACTGGACCAGTTTTTCCTTTTGGTAAGGATGTCAAGAAATAAATTGAGCAAGTTTGCCTATCTAAAAGTGACAAACACAGAATGACAATTGACCCTATCAAAGAAGATGACATAAAACTCTTAACAATGATACTTGGGTATAAGTTTCAGCAAGCAAGCAGGTTGAACAATGTCTCTGCAGCAACAGTCCTAGCAGCTATTAGAATGGTGAAGGATAACACTCAATACAACCTATGTGAGATCTTGCGCGGTCAATTGATTGACAGCATTCAAATTATCAAGCATGACAGGAGAAAGACATTCAAGTTTGGATCTCTGATCATCTACTTGTATTTCCATATAGTTGGAAAGGTTGCAAACCTTTACCTAGACAGGAGCAAACCCACAATGTCTCAGATTTCTCTTAAGGTCACTTTAGAGAGCAGTACAAGGGATGCCATGGATATGGATATAAAAACATTCAGGATCAAAATGCAGAATAGGTTCAGACTATCTAAGAAGATAGTTGACAAATATAAGGATACCATATGTTTCATGGTAGAAACTGATTGCACATGCATGGAGGCATTTGAACCTAGAACCAAATGGATTCATCCTCTTGGTTATGAAGTGGAAGAACATGTGTTAGAAGGATATGCACAAGTTCTATTGTCTGTGCCCAAAGATCCTAATGAGCCTAGGTGGGGCACCTACAAAGAGAAGACCAATGAAGTGGATACTATCTTACACAGTGCTGAAAATAAAAGGAAAGCATCCAGAATTACATCTAACATACTGAAAGTTCATGGAGTCACTCAAGAAGATCTTGACAAAGCAAGAGATGCCAAGATAGAAAAAGAACTTGAGAAAGCTGAACAGATCCAGAAGAAGAAGAAAGTAGAGAGCACCTCTGTGCCCTCTACCACCATTGACTTAGATTCATCTCCACTGTCTACACCAAGCAAGAAGCCTAGAGGAAGAAAACAGGCACCCACAAATCACCCATCCTCAAGGAACACTAGGAGAAAAGCAAAGAATACTCAAACTCCTCCTGAGGTAGGATTTAGACCTAGTATAAATGTATTGAGGAACAGGATTGTAAATGAAGGGAGATTAGATATACTTTCTAAAGTCTATGACAAATATCAAGAAATTGATAAGACTGAGATACATTCTATGATCATATCTCATATGATCAAGTTTAAGAAGACAGTTCTTGAACTCAAGACAGTGATACGGGATCAGTTATGGAACTTATTGGAGATCATGAAAAGACATGCAATAGAGGAAGACATGAAGATTAGAGAAGAAACATTGGATACTCTTCTCCCTATATGCTCGCATGATGAAAAGGATACATTATTAGATCTGGTGAAGCCTCATCTCTGAACTAAGACAAGGACCTTACAGATTGTGAAAAAAGAGTATGAGCAGATAGGTAAGGAGACTGAAAAGGCATTTGCATAAGTGTTTATGGATAGACACATGTATCCACCAACGGTGCCTACAACAAAAGTTACTCCAGCTCCTCCCAAACAGGTTACAAAATCGGTGATTCAAATAGCGCCTATGACAGGTCCACAAGTTTCAGCGCCCACAGTGACAATAACTTCTAATACAGATAAAGACTCAGAAGACACTATAGTAGTTGACAATGTCGAGATATCCATGACTGCATCTAAAAAAGATATGGTCAAAGTTGATAAGGCATTTGTAAGCACTAAAGAAATGTGCACTGATGATACCTCTACAATACAAGCTGAAGTTCCCATCAATGATCAAATTGACATAAATGAAGATGCTCAAGGTGACAAGACACCAATAAAAGAGATACCAGTAAAGGTTGAATGCATGGATACAAGTCAGAATACTATATTCTCACCATCCACTCAACCATCTACCTCATTGTTGTCAAGGTTAACTCCTGATTCAAGGTTAACTCCTGATTCAACAAGTCTAGATGCATGGGGAGAAGAAGACCTAATTAAGATCAGCGTTCTTGCTATGGAAAAGGAAAAAGAGAAACAAGTGATGAGAAATCCTCACTTTTTGGAAATAGTAAACATTTTGAATGACTTAGTGCCTACTGATCAGAAAGTAGCTAAAGTCCAATCAGTTGAAGATGTGGACAACATTTTGTCAAACTTCAAATCACACTTTATAAGCTTAGTAGACTTTGCTACTAAGATTGCAGAAGATGAATACAAGAAGGAGAGACAAAATGATTTGGTAAAGAACTTTACCTTAGACTTGAACTCCTTAAAAATTGGGTAATCCATACTGAAAGAGTTGGCAGCTAAAGGCAAGAAAGTTATAGCCAACTGCATGGATAGAGTGAGGTTCACCTTTGAACACACCAAAAAGGTAGAAGAGGCAGAGTTAATGGTGGATAGCATCCGAAAATCAGTTGAATCATCCACGTAAGACATGAACATATGCAATAATGTCTATCAAGGACAGTTGGATAAAATTGAGAAGGCAAAATTGGAAATTAGCAAGATAAGAATAAGACAAACCCAGTTGAGAAATGCACTTGCACCATCTCTAGCAGTCCTTAATGAGAACATTAAATAGATTGATGACACCATGGTGACATATGATCAAGGTCCTTGCATGGATCTGATAAAAATGGAGAAACTGACATATGCCCTATGCGCGCATCTTCAAGTTGATGCTATGAAAGTATTTTGGCAGAAAGAGATTCAATCTCTTCAAATTGTGTACCCTGAAGTTTACATGGAGTAAGTATGCAGGAGACTTACTAGTTTTTGTACACCTTTGTCATTAATGTCAAAGGGGGAGTAATATAGAATGTGTATATGCTAAAAATTATATGTATATATCAATAAGATGTTATGATATACAAGTCACTTTTTGTGTTAAGTCATTTTGAGTAACTTGGCCACATTCCTTTGTTGCCATAAATGACAAAGGGGGAGATTTTTGGCAAGTTGACTTCCTAAGGATGCATGACTCATTTTGTGTTTTCATCATGGCAACAAAGTCATGTCTAGTTTCTGTCATGAAAGACAAATGACTAAGTATGAAAACAGGGCAGACAGAGATACTCAGCGATCAGCACATCAGCGCACGTGCGAGAGATCAAGTCAATGTATGCGCATTTAGATATATGTTTTATGACACATGTACATGCTACATCCAGACATGAATAGTATGGAACAACAGTACGGAAAAGTTACAAGCAGATCAGTAGATCAGCAGTCCAGAAGGCAGAGCATGGAAGCCAACTACTGTTTTGATTAGCGTGAATTATTTTGTAATGTAATGGCTAAGCGCCTTTGGTTCTATGTTTGTAATGATGTAATTAACATTGTAGTAAACACGCTTGAGCCGACTTGTTTAGAAGCATTGTATATTTTGTTTTAGGGCTGACTAGTGTTTTGTTTTGGGTCGCGCCTATTCAGATATAAACATATAAGTATGTAATGTAAAGTTATGTTACAAGCGTTGATTATCATGTAAGAGGAAGATACAGAAGTGCAGTACAATGAAGTCAGTATATGATATAGCTCTTTAAGAGAGTAAGAGCATTCGCGCATACATGGAACTGATCAGACAGTAGTGTCATCACACCAGTTCATTTTGATATAGTGTATATCATCTTTCAGAAGGTTGTAGCCTTCATCCTATTGGGCAGTGAGCCATATACCTTTAACAGGGTTTTATAAAAAACTCCTAACAGGGTCAGACCTTTAACCAGGTCATTGTACTCATATTATAAATACTACTTCTAACAAGGCAAAGGAACTTTAACAGGTCCATTATACCTAGTACAATATTTGTGGGTACTAATTCCCACCGGGGTTTTCCTCTGATCATGGTTTCCCCGTAATCATATCATGTGTTATGAGTTCTTATGTTAAGCTTCATTCTATGTATGTTTGATTTATATTTAAGTTGCTGAAAAGTAAATAATAGACAAACACTGATTCACCCCCCCCCCCCCTCTCAGTGTTTCCAACACATTCTTCAGTCAGGTGGATCACATGTGTTCTTTGTTCAATGTTATCTTCCTCATCCTCAGTCCAATTAATGACATACTCATCTTGTTCAGCTGACTTCTTGAACCCGGGTTCAATCAAACTAGAACCATCATCATCCACTCCCTCTAAATTTATTTGCAGTCTCATGCATAAGATTTATTATATACATAGCATGTTGTGTTCTCTTTCTTTTACTTGAGATTATTCATTAAATCTTCCCAGAAGTCTTCAATGTGAGGAACAAGAAACATGTGTGACCTAATCCCTAGACTCCCACTGGCATAATTCTTGTTATCAAACCCTACTCTCTCAGTATAGAATTTGAATTTGAAGTGTCGAAGGTCACTCCCTATGCTTATTGCATCAGCCATGGATCCACATGAAATCTTACCTAATTTAATGGGGAAGGCCTTTTCCCATTCCTCTTCAGGGAGAAATCTTTTTAGAATAGTGGCAAGTTGCCTACAAATTTTAGATAGAACAAAATAGTCAAAAGCATATCTGGGTATCCTCATAGGTGAGTCCTCAAAACCCCTAACCCTAATGTAAGTAAATTTAGTAAACTGAATATAGAAACTTCCATACTTGGTCACAAAATCCTGGGCTTCTGGACTGATTCTTTTAATAGAGATCCCAACCAACTCAAAATAGAGTTTTCCCATGAATGTATCATGTACCCTTCTATAATTTTAAATTAGATTACTTTTTTCAAGATGGGATAATATTCATAAACACACATGCCATCAACCCAGGTTTCATGAGGCATTCCATACAATTGTCCGCTACAAGCCAGACAATACATAAGGTAAGAAGACATAAAGAAATGACTCCTAGTTAATTTATACATATTGAGTTGCTCCCTCATAGAACTGGCAATCAACTCAACCCAATATAAAAATTGCTTCCCTTCTAGAATAATTTGAATATAACAGAACATCGAATCATAGAAAAGATAGGCTTCCGGTGATCCTCTTACTCTGTGCAACATTATCATGACATCATTTATATAAGGGTGCATATGATCCCTATTCAACTTCTTGGGTAACCATGAACCCCCCCCTCTGTGGGTTTAGTAACCAACTTTTAGCCATGGAAGTTCTATTCCCATCACTATTCTCCTTAAACTTAACAATGCGCTGTGCAGGAGAAAAAGCAAAAAAGGTTTGTTCTAGGATTTGAAAAGCTAGAGACACAATGTCTCTGTTGACAGACATCAAGACGCTACCATCTCTTTTTCTAATTGTCTCAGTCTGTTGATCATAATTTTTAATACATTCAAAAATCAGATCCGGGCATATGACTCCAGGATGGAATGTTGTAGCTGCACACAACCCACTATGCAAAATTTCTAAGGTTGGTGTACCCACGAGGGAATTGGAAAGATGACCTGATAAGCCTTCTAAATTACAATTTTCTATGTTAGTTTCTGTCACTACAGGACCATCACAAACCAAGCTTAATACACTTCCGAACAGATGAAAAATAGATTTCATGGCTTCAACAACTTATATTTCCTACAAGATTCTCTGTTCTACTATTAAATTTGAAAATACCATTGAGATGGCAGCCAAACTCACCTTTCTATGAAGATTTCCCTGGCTACTAGAGCTCCAATTTCATTACCTTTGTCCGCTTGTTTCTCAGTAATGTTGTTATTTAAAACTTTTAAGTGAAATGACCAACTTAAATAGAGGGAGCGTGAGAAACTTGATTATTAATTGCAAATCTTTACGGAGGCAAAGGCAAAAACATATGATTTGACATCTTATGCATGTAATTCATAATTACTATTTACGCAAATCCCCATGTCATAAAGCTTAATTATTGTTCGGACACCTCAGACGTGCCAGCTTACTCCACCATCTTTTAGCATTAAATGCACACCTTCCCATGGGACCTACTGTTGAGCTGTCAAAAGATTAAACTGTAGTCATTCTGTCTTCCTTTTGAATATCTTTGAGCATGAGTGAACAATGTTTGTGATGGTTCAAATGTGTTCAATATAGTTCAACCCCTCATACTGTCAGGTTCACCATTTTGATGATTCATCTATGCTGACATGTCATAATCCCATGATTGATACCTCATCATCTCTCGTGGCTTATCGGTTCATTAATCATCATCGCCATCTTTATGTACCTGCCAAATCTTTATTCAAAAAGATGAACTAACTTGAACCACCTTGAACTGACTCATGTTCAAGGGTGTTTAAGAGTGTTTAAGACTGTTCAAACAATTTGTTAGCAAGAAACTTGACACCTTTTTAAATCATGGTAAGACTTGACAGACTAAAGGTTTTGATAAAAAACTGAACTTGAGGGAAACTCAAAAGATTAAGGGGAAAAAAAGGTGATTAAAATATCTAAGGGCGACTTAGAAAACAAGAAGGTACAAGTGTCAAACTTGGACTAACATCAGCTCTGACTGGGGACTGCTTTTGGAAAAAGGCAGAGAACTCAAAAATTTAGTTATACAAAAACTGAAAGGGAAAGGAACAACACAATGAAAATAGGAACAGGGAAAACAAACAACAGGAAAGAAAACTAGACCTAATATGTACAAAAATTTACACAACAAGAGCCTCAAAGTTTAAAAAGTTTTAAGTCCTGTCCATTATAAGAAAATGGCAAGATTGTCCCATCTGGATAAGCCAACTTAAAGGCATTTGATCCTAGTTCTTCATCAATAAGGAAAGGCCCCTTCCAAAATTATTCAAATTTTCTATGCGCTCCTTTTGGTTCTTTCCTCTTATCCTAGAGTAACACTTCATCTCCTTCATGAATCTTCGAGGTCTAGCTCTTCTGTCAAAAATGCTCTTAACCTTGGCTTGGTGTTCAGTGATTTTATCCACCAGTGCCTCCCTTTCTTCTTCTAGCTTGTGTAGGTACATAATCCTTTTTCTAAAGAGTCTCTGAAAGTCTGATCTTCAATAGCTATTTGCAATATTGTTGTCGACAGTTCCAGGGGAAGTGACACTTGAGCACCCACTCCATAGAGCAACTCAAAAGGTGTCATACCAATTGCTCTTTTGGGAGTTATTTTTTCATCCCAAAGAGCTTCAAAAAGTTTCTTATGCCAGTTTTTACCGCTGTCATCCACCAATTTCCTCATGATGGCAACCAGATTCTTATTACTCGATTTCACTTGTCTGTTGCCTTGTGGAGAATAATCTGAGGAATGAGACAATGAAATACTATGATCATAGCAGAAAAGGGTTAGCTCTTGTGATGAGAAATATGTAGCATTATCCGCTACAATCTTTTGAGGCACTCCAAAGCGCACAAGGATATTATCTTTTAGGAAGTCACACACCAATTGAGAGTTTGCTTTCCTGGTTGGAATAGCCTCAACCCACTTGGTGAAATAGTTGGTTGTTGTTAAAATGTAGATATGACCAGCACTTGATTGAGGATTAGCTGGTCCAATAAAATCTATCCCCCACTGCTTGAATGGTTCATCCACCACAACAAGTTTCAAAGGTAGAGTTGCCAACTAGGGTATTCCTAAAAAATAGTCGGCATTTCTCATAGTTCCTAAAATATGCATAGGCATTTTTAAACATGCCTGGCCAATAGAAATAATTGCGAAGAATTTTAAAAGTTGTGACAGTTGAAGAAAAATGTCCTCTGCAGGCCTCCTCATGAAAAGTTCTCAACAATTGAAATTGTTGGTCTTTATCCACGCATCTGGGGAAAGTTCCATCTATGCCCCTCTTGAATAAAGTGCCTTGCCATATCACATACTTGGTTGTCTGGAGTCTTAAATTATGCCTTTCTTTGGGTGTTAACCATGCAGGACACTCTCCATAAGTTAGATAGTATGCTATATCACAAAACCAAGAATCAGTTAAGCTAACCAATAGTACCTAAGATATTTCATTCTCTAGTTCTTCTGATTCCTTTGAGTTCTCTACTATGAACTTACATAGACCCCTTCCTCTAACCAGTTTGGTGGGTCTTATCGTCTGGTCGTACTCCTGTATTTTGGTTACCCATGCTGCTCTCTTATTTATTGTTATTTCTTGTTGAGTGAGTAAAACTTTTCAAAGTGGAATTAGGAATGTACACTACAGAATGAGAGTGAAGGATATAAAACCTAAACTGTTTGACTACTTTTACCACAACAAAAGCTTGCTTCTCAATAGAGGAATATTTAAGCTCATGTTTTTTTAGTGGAGTGCTCATAAAGGTAATTGGTGCTTCATTTTTGGAATCAACCTTTTGAGTTAATATCCCTGACAATGAGTGATCAGAGGCATAGCAATAAATAATAAAATCTTTCTTATAATCTGGGTAACTAAGGCAGGAGCGGATGCCATAGCGGTTTTAATTTTATTGAAGGCCTTTTACCATCTTTTGTCCACTTGAAAGGTTATTTTTCGCTCATCATCCCTACAATATGTCTACTCACCTCAAAAAAAATTGGTACAAAATCTCTCAAGAAATTGATTTGTCCAAAAAAAGATTTAACCCCTGTCCTAATTTATGGAAGACCAATCTGCTGAATAGCCCTCACTCTCTTAGGATCAATCCTGATTCCATCCTTGGAGACAATATGAACTAGGATTTTACCCTCTATCACACAAAAGGCAAACTTTTTGGGGTTGAGGGATATATCGTGATCTCTACACCTTTGAAGAACTGACTGGAGGTCTCTGAGGTGATGCTTTCTTGTCCTAGAATAAACTGTTAAGTCATCAAGATAAATCACTATGATTAAACTTTCCTTTCCTGAAATCTTTTAAATCATCATAGTTCCAAGTGAATACATCCATATAGGAAGTTAACAAGAGTTGCAGATTTTTATTTTCTTGAGTGGATAGAGTTTTGCCTACAGATATCCATCTTGGTTCCACTGTACTTCCAATATTAATTTTATTGTATTATTTCAATACCTCAGAATGCAGACCTCTTCTTGGGATGTGACTATCATCTTTCCTGGAAAACAAACTTTCAAGAGAGATCAACCCTTTAGGGATTTTATTTCCTTTTAACTGAACTACTTCTTCCAATGGTGGTGATCCAGAACTAGATTCTTTACATGCTTCATTCATTCCTCCGAATTCTAGGCCGGTTCCTCTTGGATAATCACATATCTTTTTCTCTTTAAACATTAAAAGTAAACTTGGGAGGAAAAGGGGAAGAAGGAGAACTGAAAGGGAAATAAATAAAATTTTAACCTACAAGGTGATGCACCGAAAGTGACATGAATCACAATATAATGACCAAGAACTAGCATTAAATTCTTGAATTAAGACAAGTATAACTTCCTAGATAGGTTTGCAAAGAGTGTTTCATAGAGAGGTCTGAAATGTAAAGAGGCTATTCAAGGAAAGAGAAGATTTCACAAACAATAGCATATCCAAGGAGATAGACATAGACTATGACCTACAAACAAACATCTGCTCCAGCAAATAGGCACAAGAATGAGACAAAGACAATAAGGGATGAACAAAATCCACAAGATTGGCCTTATCAAATCATCCACAATAGTACACAAAGATGCAAAAAAGAAAGAAAAACTTGGGATAACTCACAACTTCTTCAATACTCAGCCAGTATATTATGCTTCAAAAAGAATCCCAAAACACGTGAGAACCTGAGGGTAGGAAAAATACCACTGAAAGTCCTGCATACGCCTTGGAAGACTGAGAATTACGGACACATGAAAAGTTTGAGGACAGAAAAAATGTCGCAGAAAACTTCTTACATAATCTGAACCCCCCTTACAAAAGACCCAAAAATTACTTATATACAAGCTCCACTAGCACACAGGCTCGAGAGTCAATCCATCTGATTAGTTAGGGAAAAATTAGGGTTAGAATAGATATTTATTAAACAATACAACAACCCTAAAATAGTATTGTCTGGTCATTAATACATTTGGGAAATATCCTTGAAGATCAAATATAGTCTTTAAAACACTCCCATTGCCATTAATTCGATCAGAATAAGCGACAGACTTATCTACCCTTTCTGAGACTTGAAAGACCATGCCACCACCATGAAACCCTGAGATAAGATTTGCATATTTGAATTTAAAAAATAATGGTCATAGGTGGCGTGAAGGTTTGTATCAACGGCTCAGAATAAGACTCAGTTTCCTATTTAAAATGTAGTCATAGATATTTTCTTTATCTTTATCTTGTCTTTAAGCCCGAACTTGATTTAGACACATGGCGCCATGTCGCATTGCCTTGAACGTTATCAAACTTCATCCTGGTCATTAAGTTATAGTGCCCACCATCAGATCTATCGAAACTTGCTTTATCTTTATCTTACCTTTTGCGTTGACTTCAACTCTGACTTGGACACGTGGTAAGCAGGCATGATGCCTCAATGGGTATACATCTTCATCTTGGTCTTTGAGGCTTTATGCCTATCATTAGATCTTCTTTACTTGTTGTGTATTTACTTTATCTTTTCAACCCAGGACCCATGATGTCATTTATGCCAGATGTCATCACAACGCAATGCCTTAGACACTAGATGTCAATCAACTTTTATTTAAGGCTATACGTTGTCCGTCCGATCAAATAAGACTTGATCGGTCTTTACTTTACCTTTTGACCTTAGCCTTAACTCATCCTCAGGTACCTAAAATCTTTTGTATCTCCAAGTCGCTAGATCATTTCTTTAACTCTGAGTCTATCACGAGATTAAGTGACAACCGCAAGATCAAGACTACATCAATGGCCTGCGCTAAATCTCTGAATGCCTTAGCTGACTTTGACTTTGTCTAGCGATCTAGCGCCAACTGTAGATCCTTCCTCTTATCAAAAGGCAAGAGCTTATCCTTGCAAACTCTAAATGGAACTTGACTTAACTATCTGACCATAATTTAATCTAAGGATTCAGCGACAATAATTATCTCCAGATCTCTGAATATTTGATCTAACCCTAAGTTTATCATGAGATCTAGCGCCAACCCTAAGATCATCTCAGCGTCGACGGCTTGCATTTAAACCTTGGCTAGTCCATTTTAACTTTACTTGACTTGATCTTAACTCGGGTCTATATGGAGATCTAGAGATAAAGAAATCTTTGAAGAAGAACTGAACTAGACTTTAACTCTGATCAAATCTAGAGATCCAACGACAAGGCTATCTTGTGATCTCTGAATGAAATGGCTAACTCTGGTTTGATCACGAGATCTAGCGACCACCATAGGATTAGAACTTGATCGATGACTTGCATTGAATCTCCGAATAGAAATATTGACCTTGACTTTGTCTAGCAACTCAGCGCCAACCATTGATCTTGATCTCAATCAACGGCTCATGCGTAATCTCATAAGACTTTCCTTAACTCTGGTTCTATTTGGAGATCATGCGACAAGCTTACCTCTAAATCATTAAATAAACCCAACTTGACTTGGCTCGACCACAGGTTCCATTGGGAGATCTGGTGCCATCCACACGATCAAAAAAAGATCAATGACCGCCCTTAATCTTCAGATCTTTCATGGCTTAAGCTTTTCATTGAGAGATCAGGAGATAACCGTCCGATCAAAAATGCATCCACGGCCTGCGTTGAATCACGAGATCTTAAGAGCATATTCTTTTTCTTTTAGAGATCATGAGACATACATAAGAGGTTAAAGCGCACATGACTTAAAAGATACTTAAGTTACTCAAAAAAGTAACTTGAAAATAGAACAAGTCATGAAATATTTAAGTCTTAACAAGACATGAGCGAAGGTTAAGACCAGACCCAGAAACATGCAGAGAGAAAGATGAAGGCCATGAATCACATGACTTGTGATCAACCACAAACATTCTTCAATATGCCTTCTGTCATTTCTTAATCTCACACAGCTTGAATCTTCATCGCATGTAAGATATCTCCAAAATACAGACTCGCTTTGTCAAGCAACACTGTTACAGACCAGAAACCAGTTTTCACTAAAATATTTGTAACATATCGAATATTCAAAACCAAGCCAAGCGACCTGAGGAATAAGGTCAACACACATCCATCTTCATATCTTTATCTTCGCTCATGCTAATTCATCTATTCAGTGTAACCAAAATTGGACATAAATGGGAAATTGGCCAGGAACCATGACAGAAACCTTACAAGCTAGGCTCTACCCTTGTGGGAGCCTCATTTACTCCACTTGTAGCCAGATTTTGACAGGATGGGAAATTTGGGTAACACTAGCATCATAAGGGATGAGGTCACAATTATGCCCTGGGCAAATTTGGTAGAATGGGTACCCCTCTGTCCTTGGCTTCTAGCCGAAGAAGTTTTATCTTATAGGCTCATGCTCTCATATCAAGTAGCTAAAAAATACTTTGTAAACGTCCGCATTGTGTTGGTGTGCTCATGGGCTTCCTGCACTTGCTAGGTTGTCACACTCGTGATTAGAACTTCCATTAGAAGAAAGAAAGAAAGAAAATCTAGCAAAAATCTCCAACCGTGTATTGTCCTAAAAAGCAAGCACCCTTAATTAGGTGCTAATTTTAGTCCCATTTTAGTATGTATGGGTTCCCACATTGATTTCACTTTAAAATTAACATTATAAGTCCTATGTTGATTCAATTTCTTCAAAACTCGAGGTTGGCCCTTATTTCTAAGTGTGATCCTCTATTTTTCCTCCAATCAAATAATTTATTTCATCACCTAGGCCCTATATCCCTATTTGTGGCCTCTGTCACTTGTTCTAACCTCATATTGAGTTGTACTCAGGAATCTTACACCTACCCTATTTCCCTGACACCCTCTGTCCAAAATTTGGCTCATTTTCCTAGGTACAAAATGCCTTTGACTTTTTGTCCCCTAGAATTAAGGCCCAAATTTGGCTCGGGGCCCTATGTCAAGGTATTAGCAGGATATTTGGTTTTGCAGTCGGCCTACCTGAATTTTAGCCCCCAAAATGATGGATTGAATTTATAAACCCCTATCTTTCATCATTTCGGTATCCATTAACAAGAGCAAGCATTCACTATCAAGTTTCAAGCATTCATGATCAATCTAGCAATCAGAATTTAAGATCTCTTCTACAATTGAGCATCCACGCCTTCAATTCTTCAAAGCAATCTTCTTCTTCATCAAACATTGTGGAAAACTACAATATTCATCATTCAAGGTATTCCTTTCATGATTTCCTTTTAGATCAATCTATTGCATAAACATTTGTGATCACATCCAAAGAAGCATTGCGTCATCAAAGTATAAGGTGATTTGCAATTCAAATCTGGTTTCTATTTCATCTTTCCTTATGCAATTTCCTTTCATTTTTAAGGTTGATTCCTAAACAAGGGTTTAACTAAGGTAAACCCCTTTAGCCAACCTTCTCCATTTTTTTTGTGTGCAGGAACATGTTACAGAGTTGTCAGACAGAAATCAAAATGAACGAAAATAGTCAGAGAACCCCAAAAAAATTCAGCCAAAATCACCTAGTACAGAATGCCATTGGCATTGTGTCCACGGGTATAGAGTGAGTTCCCATTCTGTCCCCGGGTATAGAGAAAGTTCCCACTCTATCCCCTGTATTTTCAACTCAAATTTGAGAGCCTAGACATCCCCTTGTCATCCCATCATTTCTGAAATAGCTATGGGCAATAACATTAGATTTCGAGGCAAGGGGACACTTAGATTTCAAGGCAAGGGGACATGAGAACTATAGATATACTTGGGTCTATAATTTTAAAAATCTAAATTTAAGCAAAGCTTTCACAACCTTCATCTTAATAGTATTGAAGCAAATGGACATCTAGTCACAACAGACAAAGCCTTCCAATAAAACTTTGAGGCAATTGTATGGGAACTCAAAACAAAGATTGCCAAGAAGGTAGTTGGTTGAGCTCGTCTAGCAGACCACAAGCAACAAAGAAAGTTTTCAACACCATGAAAAATGGGTGAGGTGATTGGTTGAGCTATGTATCAACACCAAAATGAAGAAATATTATATCCCTCAACAACACACCTATTAAAGACACAATTGGAAGGCTTCCATAATCACGCCAAACCTTAAAGACACAACCCCTATGCTCTCCGAGGAAAGATAAACAATAAATTGTGTGTCTTTAGTGATACTCTTCCCAAGTTTCCATATTTATGGACTGACACATTGTCATTTTTCTCACATGATTTGTATATATCCCAATGTTTTGTCAAGATGGCACATCTAGGAATTCCATAAAGTTATATTAATACAAGTAGCATTATATTGAAAAATAATCTTGTAAGATATAAGATAAGGTTTAAAGAAGTTCAACAAGTCAAAATAAATGGTTGAAAAGCACTATGAGTATGAACATCCAGCTAAGTGTCTGATATTAGATCAAGGAAATTACATCAATGAAGCTTTAATGGAAGAAAGCTCATCTAATCATGAGTGAGTGGAAACGTACAATTGAATACACCCAAAAAAAATGGTGTTACTGTTGAATAGAGGAAGAAAAATAATTCAGCTAGGTTAGTAGTTCACTTCCCTGGTGCCTCAGATCTCGATTCACACTGGATACAACTATGGGACTTAGTTCACACTGAGTGTGTTCTAGGTTATGTATTTGCATACCAATGTACCTGTCAAGAATCGTTGGTTTTGCAATAGCAAATATAAATGCAGAACCCAAACATTCCCACACAAAATCCAATGCTTTTTCCATAGTAAAGATAGTAATTGCATTTTTGTTCAAGGGTATATGTTTCCATTCATGTGCTCCAGATGATAAATATATGAACATCAACTGACATAGCACTGATGACTAAAAATGAACATTTGACCTTAGCTTGTTGAAGTTCATTACAAGTCTAGTACCTCACGAGCTAGGCAACAATCTTCATAACCTGCAGACCCTTTTTTTCCTTCCTAAGAGTTATTACTGCATTCCAATATATGTTAACTTTTGCATTCTAAATATGTGCATTCTGCCAATGATTGAAGACTGTTTATTTTTCATGGTATATAATTTTATAGCTTTTTTTTATCATATGCATGTTATTTGATTATCTAAACTTAATTCCCATTTTAAGCCTAAAATTTTTTTATATATTCATGATTATTATATGCTATGTATGGATGTAGCCAATTCCTTCAAAAAATTGTCATACTGGTATACCCAAAGCTAAACCTGTAACTTCAAAATTTAGTAGAGATGGTTTGATGCATATTCAAGACCAACGATATGCATAGTAGACTTGAGGTAACACAATCTGTTGCAAAGGCTTCCTACCAAGGTTTTACAAGAAAAAAGACCATAAAAGAAATGGTGCGGTAGAAAAACTAGATCATTATTCAAAGTGTCATCTTCGATGAAAATGCTATGTTTGAGGATTCACTGACATACAATGAGAATTCTATTATCACAGTATTCTCACAAGTTAAGGAGTAAAGTGATTATTTTTCATTCTATATTACATAATAGAAAAAAATTCCACACCCAAAAAAAATGTTGATTTTCTCTCTATAATGTTCAATTAATCCTAAGTCGAAGATTGTAGGTTAAAAATGTTTTTTTTTTAAAAACTAATCTACTCTCTATATATTAATGTTTAGTTGATCTGAGGTATTTGGTTGGGTGCTCGAGAGACTTATGTGTCAATGTTTTCTTCTTTCATTCATTTATTTTGGCCAAACATATTGTAGATTTATGAACCTCCATATTTCATTTTCTATGAACATGACTACCATTCATCCTTCTACTCTAACTATTGTTTCATTTGATGTTTTCTTTGAGATTTGATAGTGTGTTTCATATTGTAGATTTATGAACCACCATATTTCGTTCTCTATGAACACGACTACCCTTCATCATTCTACTCTAACTATTGTTTCATTTGATGTTTTCTTTGAGATTTTGATAGTGTGTATTTCATCATATTGAAGTTTTAAGATCGTTGCAAATGTAGTAGGACTCTGTATATTTTCTGTGTGTTTCAAATGCAACAATCTCTCTTTCATTTATATTGGGAAAGAGGCTGGGAGAGACATGTCCCTTCATGGGACATGTCTATTCATTATAATTTTATAATGTTTTATTAATCAATCATATATTAGAATAATATAAG